>VXBO01014933.1:29603-56767 GCA_013400135.1 Rhinoptilus africanus | reverse complement strand
TTTCCCCCAGAAATACCTTGTCTAATACTCCGTATTAGCATTTTTCATAGCTACAGCACATTTTGGTGGCTGGTAGCCCTTCTTCAGTAGATTGGCTGGATCTTTCTTTTTCTCTGTCAGTTCCAGCTGACGAACTCACAGTTTATAGCAGAAAATCTTATTACATTGCTTTTTGTACTATTAAGTTTAATTCCATTTCTGTTATAGAAGTCACCAAGGTCATCTGATTCTTCCTGTATGTTGTTATGACTTTGATGATTCTCAGACTTGTTTTACCAGCAAATGTCAGCAGCATGCTCCAAGGTTTTGTGATCTAGTCTTTAAGCATTAAAAAGGTCTACTGCAAGATGGTCCATGAAGAACCCCTTAACACCTACCATGCAACGATGCAAACACCTAACACAATCTGTTGTCATCTCCTCGTTAGTCAGTCCTTTATCTTCTCGGTCTTAACTAGTACTTTTCCTGTCAGATAGTGTCAAAAATGTTTTGAAATCCAAATATGTGAGATCTCCACTTGCTTGGCTTAGAAGATAAATTACTAAAGAAAGATAGCAGGTAAATAGTATCATCTACTCTTTGAAACCTCTAGATAGATTTTATTAAGTTTGCTTTGGACTTCTGTGCCATTACTCATTCTTTGCTTCAAAATTTACTCTGAAGCATTGTGTTCTAAAACCATCTAAAAATCATATTGAGAGAGCAATTTATTTCCTCCCTTCAGCTTCCTATCTCAAAGGTAGGCAGGCCATTTGCTATTTTCCATAAATGCTCATCCTGCTATACTTACTAAGCATGCTTGTTCTAGACCCTTCAGATGTATGTATTAATTACTTCAGGATTCTGGAGTGGAGGTTAGAAGAGCCTCTGATTTGAGTATTTTGTAGTTTTTGAATTAATTTTATTTCAGATGTGATAATTCTTCTTCCACACCTTTACTTTCATTAATCAATTTCCTCATTTCAGCACCAGGATCCTTGTTGAAAGCTGAAACAATGTATCATTTATTTGTGTATCTCTAGGTAAATAATTATAAAAGTTCTTTTTTTTTTTTTTTTTGCTTATTTAGAACATGTTCTGTAAAAGTGAAGCCATTGCTTTCTCAGCAGTTCTTTGACCAAGATCTGAAGGTTTACCTTTGACATTTCATCCAGGTTTGCAAGGTGATAGACTATTTACACATTCTGTTATTTGGCTACTGCATGTTTGTGTGTCTGTCTTGGATTACTTACATACTGCCGACATCATTCACGTGCAAGTTCATTATTTTGCAGGTCTGAATGCTTCATATTAAAGAAGAATGAGAGTGAAAAGGTAGGTAGTTCATTCCAGGAGAAAAGAGTCTATGTTTGACCAAAAGGAACATGGCACCTTCAAAGAGCTGAATAGTGCACAGATGGAGAACTAGGTGAAAAGAAACTGAAAGCATGTATGGGTCTGGCCTTTTGCAAGAACAGGGCTGTCCAGAATGTCAAGGGGCAATCCAAGTGAAGAGGGATGTTTCCAGTTACGCGATGTTACCAGGCTGAATATACAGATAATATATAAGTCCTTGATGAACAAGCAAAATCTGGATATTAGAATATATTCTTCCATGAAGATTCTTCTGTCAAGCACCTTAGACAAGTTTAGAGAGATCGATCAGAAAGAGAAGATTAGAAATAGAATTATGAGGGGGTCAAGATCAGGAAGTGTTTGATTGTGGTTTTATGTTTTTTTTTTTTAATTTTATCAACAAATACAATTCAAAGGGAGAAATGAGAAAAAGCAGATTTCAGAAAGCTGAGGGACTTCCAATTTTCATTTTAAAACTATGCAGCAGCACAGCTGGGTGAATCTACTTTTAAACTAAGTTATTTATCTTTTATTTATTAACCTTTGTTTTTCTTTTAAAAACGTTTTGGTGGTTTTGTACTAAACTTCTATTTTTATTTTTTTTGTTTGAGGGAGACTTCGTGACTCATAGTGTGGTTTCAAGAGGATATATTTAAATGACTACAGTTCCAAAAAGTTCATGAAAACAAAGTAATGAGAAGAAGAGTTTTCTAGTTTTCATCCAGTGTGTCATTCTTGGAAGAAGTTATTGACTTAACTTGGTATTAATACTACTCTGAAAGTTAGAAGTAAGAAGGATAACATCAGCTATTATGACTTCATGACACTTCAAATAACATATTATCTTTTTTTTTTTTAAGTTGTTTATTACTTTCCTGAGCTTTAGCACAAACCTACTTCTTTCCAGGTCTGAAGCTATGCTTAGATTTTTTTAAAAAGTCAGGTTGATTCAATGATAGCTGATAAAGAAGCAAGATTATTTTACCCATGATGAAGTTTATAGACAATCTTATTTAAATGATTTCGGCACTTTTATACATTTCACTATGAACTTCAGCTTTCAAGAAGCTAGCTTTTGTGAGTATTTTGTCTGAATATTAAAATCCATCCCCTCAAATTTGTTCAAGTTGTAAGCTGCTGAAAAACTGAATTTTGCATAAGATTGGTGAGGACTTTACATTTTTATAAAATAAATTCCTAAAAGATTTCATTCACATTGGCTGTAGCGCAACATGTGGTTGACTAATACTTTCTTGACAATTTCAACTCTTTGCCCAGAAACTACTTTCCTCCAGTATTATGTGACTTCTCATTTGGGATGTAACAATGTGGAGCAGGAAGTTGCTATATTTGAACACAGAAAGATGAAAGTTAGATTGAAATAGAAAGAAAAGGATGAAGAAACTTTATTGACTGTCCTAAGTATCAAAGATGTAAAAAGATAATTGTGAAATCTACTATAAAATTATCCCATTCATGCTCTCCATAAACAATGATAACATTGTAGGTGTTTAGTTCTTGTTCAAATAACAAAGGCTTATTCAGCAGATCAAAATGATACGGTCCTAATGAACAATCACGTAAGCATCACTAAGGTAGCACATGATTAAACTTATATTCAGTTGGGTTTTGGCTGGGAAACGATATAGAAAAAAAAAAAAAGACCCCCCCCCCAAACTATCATCAAGAACATTATTCATGTTGCCAGATCAAACACTCAGAAGTTAGAAAATATCAGAATAATACTGTCAATAGAGCCTTAATTCAGATACCACTGCGGCATCCATTGCAATGTTTGACTGCAATCCAATTACATGTTTACATACTCTTTTTCCACTGGATTTCAATTTGGAATCAAATAAGCAAATAAGTAAATAAAGAAATAAATTCATTAAACACAAATGAACAAACACATAATAAATAAACAATTAAACAAATACATATTAATAAATTAAAACATATTTTTATTTAATTGCACAGAACAAATGTGTGAGGTTGCACTTAATAAGAAAGTATTTAACGTTTTATTTTTCCATGTTCAGTGTTTGTCTCAGGACCTTATTTGCTGCACATTGTTCAAATAACATCCTGGACACAGAATTATTAAATGGATTTTTTTAATGATGTACACTACTGTGTCATCTAAAATATTCAAAAATGCTATTTGATTTGTAAAGAACTCTATTATACTGGGGTTATTATGATTCCAGCATTACAAGTGGGAAGGTAATGCGGAGATGTGGGTCAAAAATATGCACAGATTTAGGTTATCTAATTGAGCCTTTTAGGTCCATAATTTGGGAAGTGCTTAGAATTACATAGCTTTTACATGTGCAAACCAAAACTTTCACTGACATAAGGTACGTCTGGGGATGCTCACTGTTCTGCAAATCAGTCTCAGGATTTCAGGCGAGAGCTCAGAAATAGATGAAATCATAAGCAAAATGTTTTGTTCTGTGACTTAATACCATGGGGGAATTCTATGACAGCAGTGAGTGTCAGCCTCCAGCTTTAAAGTATGATGTTCTAACGCTATGTAACGTTGTTTTCCTCCGCTTCAGAGAAGGTCAGTTCTGTACAATGAAAAAAGTAGGGGCTTTGAGGGGAAAAAAAATATGACTCTAATGAAAGACTGTGTCAGACTGCACAAGTACAAGTGAGTGGAACTGCATTCCACCTATAACTTCATTTTGATAATTTTCTAACTATGAAATAAGCATTTATTTTTTTAACCCTAATAATGCCTTTCTAATATGTTTGTGTGGCATATAGTACTTTCTATTGCAGACAGAGGACGGCCAAGTTCCCTGTCTCCACAAAAGGAAATGAATTTAGGTATACAACACTTCGGAGGAGAGGGAACTAGGGTAAGGGGAAGGACTCTTGAATAAGCATAAGCCAGAGATGCACAGATGGTAGAAGTTCCCAAATGTTCTAGTCTTCTCTCTGGGTGTCTTTTGCTATATAAGTGTGATATCATTTGTTAGAAGGCATGATTAAGGCTTTATAGGCTTCACAGATGGGATGTAATTTAGTGGAAAGACTTGAAAGATAGAAGATTCCGATGTGAAATGGATTCCATGAAAGGAATTAGAAAGGGTCAAGTCCAGAGAGGCAACATAGATGTAAGAGGCAACTAAATATTGTTCTGTAAATAAAAGTTTGGCTGACCCATTGAATTGCCTTCAATAATTTTGCTGGCGTTAGGCTAGGTTGGAATATCTATCTGTGAAAGAGAAGATCTGAGTCAGTTCTTTTCATCCAGGGGTATCTCTGTTTTTATTAAAGGAATATGTAACCTAAAACATAGAAGCAGTTAGAAAACTTATTTAAAGTCATTTGACGTACAGCCACCCTATATTAAATTAAGTAACCTATTAGGCTACAGAATTAGGTACGTTTTCTGTCCCTCCTTTTTCTCCAGCAAAACTCATTTACACTTCGACCCTTCCTCCAACTCCTGGCAAGCCTCTTGTCCACTGTGCTCTATCTCATGTAGGAAGAAACCACCTTGAGGACAGAGGTCAGTAAGCGGGAGAATAACTCCCTGTTGAGGGAAATGGAGAAATGTCATACCAGATAAACTGATTCACCTAGTCCCGATTTCAGAGATTCCTAACTAACATATATACATATGCTTGTATGTATATATTTGTCAATATATTTATGTTTGGTTACCTGATAATCGCAAGAAAATATTTGGCAAGCAGCTGCTGAGGGATATAAAATTCTACAAACTGCTAGAGTTGTCAGTAGGGCATAAAAATTATTTATCAGTGATGTATGGTCAATTTTCTCAGGTTAGATTCATCAGTAGAAAGACCTAGAACTAATAATTTAGGCTGCTTTTGTTTCTGTTATATGTACTTTAAAAGCAGAAATAGTAGCTTTCTAGAGAATAGCTTTGCTTTTAATTAGCAAGAAGGATTACATGTCAACTAACTACCTGTAGAAGAATGGAAGCATCATAACTGGTCCTCAGTCATGCTGGAAATTTAAGGATTGGGGCTGAGAACAGCCTGTGTAAGAGTGCTTTCTCGCCACACAAGCACTCTCATCAAAACCACCGTTCAAGGCCACTGTCATGTCTAACTTGCTGATTTAAAAAATCTGATCTCTGGGTCTGACTGAAGGCTAATCAATCATGAAATGCTATTTTTAAAATAGTGTTTTGTTCTTTATAAAGGGAAAGCTTTTAAAGATCCACTTCTTGCCATCTCTTTACAGCAGTAAGATTTTTGTGATTCTTTGTTAAACCTTTTTGCAAACTGGAGAGAGACAAAAGTATTCCCATCTTGTGGCTGTTTCATGGGACTTAAAACATGTTTACGAAGAAAAAAGCATACCTGTCTAAAAAAAGGGTACATTTCCATTTTAAAGAAGGATGCCATAGAGCCGCACTCTCATATTTGATGTACAAGTGTATTGTGGCCAGAATCCCACTTGCTTGTAGCCTGCTCTTGATACGCTGTTTTGTCTGACTGTCTGGCTCTCTTCAGTGTTTTGTTTCCCAGAGCTGTCTATTCTTTATAAAAATATCTACGTGCCAATTTAAGGCATTCTGAAGTCAATCAGTTGTAAATGTAAGCGTGTCTTATGGGACTTTCCTTCACTTTAATGTGGTTAATGAATATGTTCCCATGACTTTTAAATGGACTGGTGCCTCAGCACATTTTCAAAATTACCCTATTTGAAGACATTTCCATTTATAATGGGGCTTAAATCTCATTTCCCTCAATATCTGCCCTCACTTAGTCTTTTTTAAGGCTTCTCCGGAAAAAAATTATATCTCAGCTGCCGCTGCTGCTCTTAATGCTTTCCTAGTATCGGTAAGAGCAGAAACCAACGGATGCCTCACTCTGCTACTCATCCAGAGACAATACGCAGACACCGCACTGGCCTCCATTCCTGGCTGAAGAGCTCCGTGCTACCATTTCGTATTATCTACACACGCTGCTTCTGCTTCCTGTGTCTGCTAAAGCTTCATGCCTCCTTTTAGTCTCCGCGACTTCACATTTTCCCTGTAGGAACTTCAGGTAAGACTGGTATAGATTCCCTTAATTTCAAGCTACTGCAGATCCTAATTGGGGAAAAAAAAAATAATAAAAGAAAGTCACCTGAAATAGTAGTACAGACACAGCCCTGAATGAGTGTGGAGGGAAAATAGAAGGGGATATAAAGAAGGGGAGAAAAGAGGTGGAAGTTGTATTATTTGGTTGTGTCCTTCACTTGCTGAGTCAGCAGGAGCCAAGAGCTCTGCAGGAGCACACTTAACCTTCACATTTCTCTACAGAAACCCCATCTGGCCAACTAAATTGCCAGCAATTGAGAAGCCATGCAGGAAGCTGCATCCAGCTATTCTCATTCAGTGTGAAGGTTACTGTCTTGTGGAGGTAGTGGGAGAGGAAATAAGGGAAACGTTACAGGACTATGCCTCTCACATACGAAATGACCGAATTTGGGCTGTTCACTGCTGTAGTTCTTAGCCACACAAAGAATTAGACATTCTGGGAAAATTTAGCTACTACTTTAGAAAGACCCATTGTCAAGCAATCTTGGAAAGAAAAATCTTCATGGAGAAAAAAGCTGAAGGAAATGGAACAATGAAATTTTACTATAGAATTTTGTATTTGAATTTCAAAATCAAAAGCTTTTACTTGAAGTCTTTCTGTCAAGTTATCTGAAGCAAATTTCTTGGAACTCTACTTGGGCTTTGCAAGGACCTCTAACTGTAACTTCCATTTAAAGGGCCTAGAAAAATAAAATGCCTTCCCCGTGTCTCTTAACATGCAATGTTAACGCAAACGCAGGTACCGAACTGAGATGTGAACCAAAGAAAGATACATCAACGTTGCATAGAAGAACCCAATAATCTACGTGGGGAGAGCTCCAGAAGAATATATCAACCACTGGTTTATATGAACCAAGTGCACTTTAGTCCTTTGGTTCAGTGTTTCCCAATGAGTGAGGCTGCTCTCACTAGAGAAACATGACAGCATTAAAGGTGAAACACAGAACAGAGTATAATCCAATGAATGTATTAACTTGGGCTCTGTGCCCAGACTGGCGCTGCCAGCAGTAGCGAACTGAAGAAAAGGAGATGGTCAAGTGCGGCACTATGAAAAAATGGGAAATAGGTGAGAAAACGACAACACAATAGTTCAGAAAAGCCTGTTGCCAGTGTTTTGTCTCTCTGATCACAGGAAACTCTATTAGATAAGCAAATCTCCCTTTGTCATATCATTTCTTTAGCTGCCTGGTGGTAGTCGTAGTTCGGTGTCAGTGGGTTGTGTTATCTGGAGACCTGAGAGACTCTCAGGCGAATCGGTCTCTCAGTGCTGCCTATTGATCACGTCTTTCTCTAAGCAGTTTACAAGGGGATCAGTTTTCTGGTTGCAGTAAGGAATCAGTGATTTTTCAAATTCAAGACTGACAGTCCTTTGTGTTTGATGTGAAGAATTTGGGTTTCAGCCGGTGAACTTACATTTGAATTTGAGATTTAATTTTTCACTGAATGAAACTTGTTTTCCAAATGTCTCCTAAAGCTTTGACAACCAGGGACAAAAAAGTGTCCCAAGAACAAAATAGCCGGTTGTTTATAAGAACCCTTACCACCCCATGAGTTTTGAAAATCACCAGTTCCGAAGCAGTAAGGCTGGAGATATGTGTCACATCAGCAGTGAAGCAGAGAGCAGACCAGAAACAATATACTTCATTCTATTCATGAGGAGTTGAAGCTAGATATCAACTTTTTCTACTATCTCACAGCTATTAAACTGGTACTTGGGGCAAATTTCTACTAGTCTCAATTAATTTTAAAAGTTTAAAAAGGTTTATGTAAGACTTTTACTTTTTTTTTTTTTTTTTTTTTTTTCTGGAAAAGATAAAGGAATGGACAATTAACTACAGTCTTCCCGGCAATGTAGAAGTACTCTTGAATGTTAAAGTCAATTTACAGTGAATACTGAAGAAAGTATTACAGAAGCTGACTTGCTGCTAAAAGTAAGCAGAAAAAGTAGATCTGTCAGGCTTCTTCTAGAAATTGGTTTCTTAAAGATCAGTTTTTAACACAGAAAGTATTTTTGTAATTCTCTGCAAAGATCATGTACTAAGAATGTATGTCTGTAAAAATAAATAAGTAATTGCAGCACTCATCTGACTATATTTCTGTCCAAAATTGGTAATGAACACAGATTTAGGCATATTTAGTCTGTGTGTTTGCAAAAATTATCTACCAAACAACAGTGTTCTTATTCAACTAGACACATTGTCCTTCAAGTATTGAGTTTGAGTATATATGCTTCTCTTTGTCTTTTTGCAATACAATAACTGTGAGACACTGTTCATATTTAAAGCCGTGTTTTGATCCATTGTACTTTGGGGTTAACTCCTGAAATCTTCAGGACATACCAGAGTGGAAGTTAACAACCAGAACTAGGGGTTTTTTTGCTGCTCCCCTCTGCCACTTTAGCAAAGTGCTCTTTTACTGCACAGTTGCCGTCCTGCAATCACATCTGTATCATTCCCTTGAAACACCTTTGGTGGTAGGATGGGATCAATCACATGACCTTTGAGCGGAGGCCTAACCACAAAACAGAACCTTTTCTTTCTTCCCATGCTGTTGGGAGTTTGCATGCATTTCCAGTGAGTCCTGAAGAGCTTCCTGGGGAAAGCTGATGCTTTTTTCCAAGCTTCAATTCCTTCTTGCTCACCAAAGGATGGTGGGAGCAAGCTCGTGCTCCCTCGGACTTCAATTCTATTACTAATTCATCAACAGATGGCAGTAGAAAACTCCCGACCTGCCTATTTTCACACCAAAGGCCTTACAAATGACCCTAAAACTAACTAATACTCACAAAGGAAGAAAACCCATCCAAAACATTGCTGCCTAAGTCTGCTCTAAACATTTCAGAGCAGTTAGCGAGTCTCCTGAGCATTAATTTTACACTGAGTTTGAATGACCAGAAGCAACTGGTGCTTTTGGAATGACTATCTTTCCTGTCACCTTCTTCTGTTTTAAAATGATTCTTTGATTGATATACTTTATTTTTCCAGTTGTTAAAGAGTATACTGAATATAGATTATAGCAAATAATTTGCTTTTCCCCCAGAAAGATTACTGTGATGAAAAACCAGTTCTCTGAGCTCAGTAAAGACCTTTTCAAATGTCATCATTACAGTGACAGAACAAGTAATTTCATAAGTTTTTGAAACATGCCTCGCTAGATTTTGGCGTTTCATTAATTCCTCCCCCTTCAAATCAAGTAGATAGTATAATAAACTGAGTGAATTCTTTATATAGATTGAAACATTAAAATGCACGGAATATACAGTAGTTTCTTATTCCATTTTTTAAAAGATGCTGATATCTTGGCATTGCCAACCAAGGAAAAAGCATTACCATAAAATTTTCTGAGAGGCATTTTCTTATGTAATATATAATAGTGGGTGTCTTATATAGGAAGCCTCATACTATATAATTCTCTTTTAGCCTCAAGGCACATGAATTAGGCCTAGAGTTCCTGATTTCTATTCCCACCTCTTTCACTAACTTATCTTAATAATTCTTTGCACTTCTCAATTTGCCAGCATGTTTCCTGTGGTGAGAGAAGCTGATTTCAAAGGAAAGGAAGAAACGGAGAAGAAATGGCTCTTTCAGGCACTGCTGGAGGGAGTGGCTTACTGTTCTAAACATAATGGAAATCTTTGAATTCTCTGAGCCAATGACTTAAACTGAGGTAGATTTGACTCAAATCTTCTTCAAGACATGAACACCAATTTCCCTTCAAATTAGTGACTGGATTTTTTTAGATTAGACTTTAACACCGACAGTGTGTTGGCTGTGTGAGTATGTTAGCGAGCCCTGGCGCACTTGGCAAAGGAAAGTGTATGTCCTAGAAGCAGTGCAGAACATTTTGCCTCCGCACACTGTTCTACAGAAATCTTGGGGGAAAGCCAGCATAATGTCAAAGCCATAAAGACTGAAGCCTCATTTTTTAAGAGTTTTTGCTTTTTGCTTTCTCACCCTGATTTCTGGTTTGGGTTGGTTTTTGTTTGTTTGTTTGTGTTTGTTTATGTGGTTTTTTTCTTCTCAGAGAAAACCAGACTAACCTGCCATAGCAGAGTACGTTTTGGCCCCATAAGCAGAAATATTTCTTGATTTGTACTCTTCCCCTGATCTGCTTTTGCTGTCTAAGTATTGCAAAGTTTTCCCTATAACTAGGGAAAAGCGATAAATAATATGGCAAGTATTCAAATCCTTTCAAATAAATTTTGGTAGTTTTTCAGTTATCTAACTGGTTTCAGATTGTGTCATTTTCATATTAAAAATTTTGGAAAAAATGAAAATAACATTAATTCTTTGGCTATAGGCATAAATAGTGGTGCTGCCCCTGATACCATCTTATTCTTATGAAAAATACAACCAGTATTATAAAAATGAGTTTTCAGTTCAGGTATATCTACTTGAGTGAGAAGATTGATAACAAGATTGCTGTGTGTTAGCTAAATATAAATATGAACCAGTAATAAAATATATAATTTAAGAGATAAGTGCTCATATACATAGAAATAGTTGCAGAATCTTCATTTAGTTCTATCATGCTGTCTTTAATATATTATCACATAAATTTATTTCCAAAGGACCCTGGATATTAAATATACTCCCAGAATTTTGAGGAAATTTATTCCATGAATTAACTGTGTGTTCAAACTGCTTAACCAGTGTCCTTGGCTCCCTATGCTGTGAATAGGTAAAGAAGTTAGAGAATGAAAAACTCATCACACATTCATCAGGGTTTTCTCATGGTAGTGCTAGTATTTGGAAGATAGTAGCTTCCTTTGTAAATAACTTTGAGATATGTTTTAATAAAACGTTATACAATATTAAATGTATAATGCTAACAGTGTGGAGCTTTTGTGTTCTGAACCGAACCCTTTTTCAACAATCCACCAACAAGTGCATTTGCAGCCCTGGGAGCTTGTTCCTGTTGAATATTGAACTCCTACGCCTTTTATTTTGCTTATTTGTTTTGAGAAACTATCAGTGTGTGTACACAGCATACAGCAGGCCAGAACCCAGCAAGCCCTGTCTTCTTATATGAACTTTGCTGCATTAATTCAAGCATAGGAGTGGATTTTCTAAATATGTGTTTATTCAGTGTAATAGAACAGTTAGTAAGAGGGCTACTAATCTGGGCTGAGCACCTCACTAATACAGCTGTACTGTTTATGGCACTGCAGGTTATCCACGCTGCTGTGGTGTTGTGGTTCGAGGAACCCACAAATTTATTGCTGTTTAGACAATTAGTCTATCACCCCATGACCACTCTCTATCCGGGAAGGGGAATTGGGGAAAAGACAAGGAAATCCAAGGGTTGATATATAAACAGATTTAGTAGAATAAGACTAAATAATTAACAATAGTACTAAAGAACCAGTATTGATTCTGATGCCAATATAAAATATAGAAGGATTATAATGAGCCCATTCTACCAGCAGGAAGCCGTGCACTCCCAGCAGGGACAGCAAATGTCGGACACTACGAGTGTGGTGGCTTTGGGAGGAAGGGAAGGGCTTAGGTGTCTGTCACCTGGGCAAGAAGTTCTCAGGATTGCAGCCATCATGGAAGAGAAAAAATACTCATCAAACTTTCTGATTTATATTGAATGTGCCGTTCATGGTACGAAATAATCCTGTTGGCCAGCTTGGGTCAAGTGCCTGGGTCCCACTCCTCCTCATCCCTACACATAGCATGGCTCAAAAACACTGAGACCTTGAAACCCACATACCATATTTGGCTATAAAGTAAATATTTTCACAAATTCAGACACTAGAGTCTTCTAGAAATGCAGTTTTCCAAAGCATTAGAAGAGACCTTACTGGAAAGTAAAATTGGTGAAAGAGAAATTAGTCCTGTGTTGCTCAAACCAGGACTAAGGTCCTGTGTAGACCACAAGTGGTGTTTTTATAAAGTTATACCGAAAGTGTGTGTTGCATGGCTGGAAGAATGACATGAGAACTTGTGGGCAGTCGAGGTCTGGCTTTGCTGTGGAAGAGACGGCGTGTACATGCCTGTGCGTGTGGCGCAGATGCATACTGCCTATAGGTTTACTTTGGAGTAAATTATCCCCATCTGAAGTTTCCCTGAGAGAAAACTAGCTGTGACAGTTCAAAAGAGAGCCCAGGAGCAAACTGACATGCAAGGAGTGTGAACAGTCAATGAACTGCAGATTGAAGTGAAATGAAGTACTAACTTGTTTGACAGCATGCATAGGTGATTTAGCTCATATATATCTTGTCAACTATTTCTGTAGGGCACTGATGTCCTGAGGAGACATACCCTGAAACACCACTCTCGTATCTTGACTTAACTCAGCAAAGATTCCTGCACAAAGATTCCTGAACAAAGACATGAACACCATTACTAGTTCCTTTCCCTTCATGTGTACCTCTTTGTTTTTGAAGATATTTGCTGTCAATATCTTTCACTTCTCATACATTTACTCAGCTTTTTACATTCTAAATACTCGATGTTTCCATTTTCAATGCATCTCTGATACACCGGAAAAAAATAAATTGCAATTTCTTCTATAAAAAATTATTATTTCCGGAAGGCAGCCTTATTTTCAAAGACCACTCTTTAAGCGTACTGTGATGTAATAAATTTCAGAATTACTTTTGATAATTTCTATTTTCTCTACTTTATTTTTAACATGCCTGTTATTTTTTCACATTTTTTTTTGCCAAAACATCCTACTTCTATCTAGTTTTATCCAATTATTAGAAAATTGTATCTCTGCCTTTACCTTTCCCTTATCCAAATTTCAGCAAGAAATTTTACTTCAATAAAAATATCTTCAGTAAGAGCAGTGGATGACATTAGTATTTGTTTTGTATTGTCTAATCCTTGGTTGAGTTTTAAACAGAAATTTTTCTGTTTCGCTTTGTAGAGATTAGATTAAAAAAAAAAGAGAACTTTTGAGAACATGCCACTGTAATCCTTCATTCCTTTTTAATTTCTTTAACCATAAGAAAGCATGTGTAACTAATCTGAAGTATTCTGTAATTTTGGAAAAGCCTGTCATTTCAAACTGTGCTATTTAAAATAACATTGTAAGAACATTATATAGTAGCACAAAATAAATTTTTGGTTACTTGAATAAAGTATTGTTAGTGAGATTCATATTGGACACTTGAAGTGGACTTTAAGCAGAAAATACACTCCTACATTTAAAAAAACTCTTCAGAAAATCTGTATTAGCCTTAGTTCATAATGGAGAAACTCACACTTTGGACTAAACTTGAGGTGATCCTCAGTCTCTGGTACGCTGCCTAAGAGGGAGAGGGAGGATTTTGGCCAGAAGAACAGGCAGGAAGGAGCTCAACCCCTAAATTTCCAAACTCCCCTCTCTTTGTATTTGGTTTTTAGTTCAGTGAATCTCTGGTATGAAATGACCAAACTCAAAATTCAGACCATACCCAAAGTGGTTGTCTGCTATGCTACAGAAATGTCATGCTCTTCTTCAGGCCCGGGGACTCCTGCATACATGGCTGAACTGTAGCACAACTTTCATAGGAAGAACAGATCTGAGAGGTAGGTTTGAATATCTCCGGGTAAGTTGAGCCCTTTTC
This sequence comes from Rhinoptilus africanus, assembly GCA_013400135.1. Classification (NCBI taxonomy): domain Eukaryota; kingdom Metazoa; phylum Chordata; class Aves; order Charadriiformes; family Glareolidae; genus Rhinoptilus; species Rhinoptilus africanus. The sequence continues at coordinate 42,800 of VXBO01014933.1, read as the reverse complement.
TATAGTCCTGTGTAAATTGCTGTGCAAAACTGGAAAATTAGTCACTGTTTTAAAAAGGCAAATTTTTTTCATCTCTCTAGGTACTCTCAAAAGATAAGCCTGCTCTGATTGGACAAGACACCTAACATCTAGAAAAAGGAATAGGAGCTCAAATGCAAAATTATACTTAGTGTTTCTTTGTTAGATAGCTTTTTGTGCAGCCTGTGCTAAATCTGTACAATTTTTATTGTGCAGAGATGTTAAACATTTTAAATAATTGTGATGTAGCCAATCATTTCGTTTTACGCACTGGGACTCCTAAAATTGATACTCACAGTAGAATATGGTTTTCTGATACGTTCTATTTTTGGTGTCTTTTATGTAAAGAACTGCAGTCAAGAATGGAATTAAAACAGCTACAACAGCCATCGGAATGTGAAAACACAGCCATCTGGCATGTATGAGTTTCATAATTTTGCCCATTTCTTTGCCGCAGCCTATTTAAGTATTTGGGAGAACCTTCTTTTACTTGGTACTTTTGTCAGAGTGAAAAATGAATGCTGAAAAGCATACAGTCTGTATTAATAAGATCTCCTTTTCACAATCTGCTCCCTGCTGAATGATTTGGTGAGGATTTAAAATTGCTTATACTCACGGATTATTCTATAAATATGAAATTTTAAGGAATTGCTGAATTCATCTTGTCACTTGCATAATTTAATCAATTTCCCAGTATATTTTTTCCAGTGGCTTTTACAATTCAAAAAAATTCTTGCTATCTCTCAGTTCATGTACTCAAAGTCTGTATAACCATATTTTTAAAGGAACACAAACAGGAAGCAATTCAGTTGAGTTATGAAGATTCATACTACATAGCAATTGAAGGTGGACAGATAGTCAAGAATTATTTTTTGTCCTTCTCCAAGAGTGCTACTACTTATGTTTTCTCTTTCCACTTTCTTCTCTCTTTTATGGAGTGAAAAGTTAACATGCAGTTTAAGATTAGCTTTTGTGGATCAACACCACTCTGTAGAACTTGTAAATGTATTTCTGGTTATTCTACAAATATTTAATAGAGAAATTGCCATTTTTAGCTGTTAATTTAGGGCTGGCTAGGTGAATCTCCAGGACAAAACTCAGTAAATGGAAACAGGATTTGCTCCTATTCGAGTATTCAGAGGGTAAGTCAGTGGTTCTAGAAAGTCTTAATCAACCCTATGCCACCTTGGCACTGAGATTGTAATGATTCTTACTGACAAGTATCGCCAACAAATCATCGTATTATTTGCCACTCTCACTTTGGTTCACCAACTCTAGCCAGCTGAAGATCATCCCATTATCTTACATCTTTGCTTTATGGAAAGGGGATGGACTTAGAGAATATACAATATCCAATTAATTTTGCATATTCTTGTATTCCTTTTTTTTAAGTCTTCCTTTCTCCAACGCATAGGTATCTTACTGAACTAAAAATGTAGCCATTATCTAATGTCTTTTCCAAAAACCTCAAAGTACTCTGCAAAAGTAAGAAAGGCAAGGCAAGCTGAGGACAGAAGTACTTCAGAACATGTATGGAAATGTAACAACCTCGGAACTATTGCTCAGAAATTAGCTCTATTCCACCTTCTCCACACTTTTTTAGTATGTTTTTAGGATGTCCTTGTGACTCTGGTCACATGAGCTATTAGTTTACTTCTATTCTGAAACTTCATTGTTAGAAACGACCCTCATTTCCGCATGTGACATGCAGAGAACAATAACACAGAGGTACAATCAAGATATTTTTGCATCTACCATTCTGTAAACAGGGAACAGATATCTGTTTCTCACTAGAAATAAAGCAACAAAACCTTGAAAAGCAAGTTATGGATGAGAATGCTGAGAAAGCCCAAAATATAGTGTCAAAAATACTGAGGTGTGAAAGCTCATCTGTACCATATCTGCATTCTCTGAGTATTTAACTTCCTTTGCCTCGTAACAGGGTGAGGAGTTTGGAATGCTATTTAACTACCTCTCCCTTGTCGGTTATGCCAATAAATAGGGAATTAAACTAAAAAGATTAGCCATAAAATAGATCACAGTTCAAAGATTTTCTTGCAGAAAACAGCAGTCAGACAAATAGAAAATGAGTCTATTCTCTTCGTATCCTGTGTGTCAAGGACTGAAAAAGAAGTAATATTGCCCCATTAAAGAAAGTCAGTACTTTTTGAGGAGAGAAGTTTTAAAAAGATGAGAAGCTAGAGTTGATAAGGCTTTTTGGAACACAGAACCTGTTTCTTTTAGTGGCTGACAATCATCCATGTTGCCTTCAGTATTGTGCAAGACTGGTAATTTTAGCAACATCTGACAGTCTCTGTAGTTAGGAGAATGTAAATATTTTCTTTACAAGTGACGTTTGTCAGACGTTAGCTATTTCAAACTGTGCAAGTAGACTATTTTTTAAAGATGTAATCACCACCATCAGTGCTTAACTTCTTGATCATCCCGCAAAACCCATGGGGTCTTTCAGATCTGAACTGGAAATGCACCCCGTTGCTGAAGTACCTCAGCACACAGTTCTATGAATCCTCACTGAAAAAAGTTCGGCTACTAGGGAACACGGGAAGAAAATATTTTTTCAGCGCCAGAATAGAAAGTGCAATTTTATTTTCATTTATTCTCCTCTCTGCTGAAGATGTTATGTTCTGTATATACCTACTGCTAAAATAATTTCAGTACCAATTCTATAACACCGTAATAGATCACCAGCTGGTCAGCCTTAATGCCTGTGAGGCAAACCAGCTCAGCAAGTCTGGTGAGTTATTTAAATTACATGTCATCAGAGGCTTTAAAGGATAAGTGATACCAATGGCAGCCGGTAGCCTCTTGAGATTGTTTGAGGTATTTGTCAACAATGTGATTCCTCAAACAGTAAAAAAAAAAAAAACAAAAAACTCTCACAGATATTCCATAGATGAATGAAATAAGAGCAGTGTTTTGTTTGTAGTTTTTGGTGTTATACAAGACATCTGCACATCTATAACAATAGTAGCAATTATTGTATTAGTATGAAAACATAAAAACTCCCATTCTGAGTCAGATAAATCACCCATCTAATACAGTCTTTATTGGCAGTCCTCTGCCACCTCTCCTCCTTATTTCTCCTTCTCCTTCTCCTGGCAGCTTGCTCACAGATACTGATATAACTGTAGAAGTCACAATGTGCTTCAGCAAATTATTGTGACTTTTATTTTCTCTCTTTTGTTAATATTTCATCATTGTTCTTACTAAATCAATAACCTTAAGTCTAAAGAGGAAATTATAATATCTAGAACCACTGTATTAAATAATCAGGATGATGTCTGACTAACAATAAGACTTTGATTAGATGTAATGGTTACTGTACCAAAGTTGTGTTTTCAGTTTTCAAAATACTGTTTTTCATGTACTTTTGTGTTTGCTTGTATGCATGTAAGACACATACTGTACTTTCCAATCAAGAGAATAAAGGAAAATCAAAGAAATGCCCACCTTAATGTGGTTAAAAAAAATACTACACATATCACCCACTGCATTTCTGATTGACAGTTTCTGAAACTAAGATTGACAACATGTGGGATGTAATGAGTGGGAAGACGACTGGAGTGTTCAGCTTATAAAAGAGAGGTCTGCCTTCACAATAGCACTAGAAGTTGTTACAGTCATCTGTTAGTGCATTTGAAGCAGAATATGATAAACAGTGTCTCTGTAAAAGACCCCCAAATGATGTAAATGTCTGCTTTTTAAAATGATGATTTGTATTTATGGATCCCCACATCCACATATTTGCTTTCCCAGGATAGTGCTGTGCTGTTGATATTTTCCATAAGAAATTCATAGACAGGTAGCAGGGAAAAGATGGATAGTAATGGCCAGTGAATGGACAGCAACTGGAGGCTACGCTCACACTATTAAGTGAAAAATAGTCAAGGGGTGAGAGTTTCTGAGAACTGAGGGCCCCAGTTTCTGAGATCAAGTGAAAAGGATTAGCTCCTTTCCACACTGGTCAGAGATAGCCAGTCTTGTATAGGTTTACCAGGTCCACACTGGTATTTGCCCCTTTGTTTCACCTAAACTCTTAAGGGCCTGAGAGATCACCTTTATTTTACAGGTTTTGGGATTTGGGTCAGGTGGTTTCTCCCCATCCCCACCAGATTAAAGTGCCCGAACTAATGTAAAAACCATGTGGCATCTTCCCAGAATACCATTTTTTATTAGGAAACTCACGTACTGGAAGTTTTGAGGTATGACATGAGGATCTGTGGTGTGCGACTGGGTGATTATTCTGTGAGGATGGTATTGGAGGACTATGTAGAATACACAGAGGGAAAACTGGTGGAAAACTGGCAGCTTCATCTGCATCGACTTCTGGGATCAGTTCATGAAGTAACCTGTCCCCAAAAGCCTGCTCAGACCTTGTCTTGAAGAGAGATATTTGGAGCAGTCTAAAGCATAACTAGGGAAGGAATGAGCAATTAGGCAGGTATAGATGAATAGAGGTCCAGTGCTTGAGCAATTTTCTTCTTTCATTTATTAGGACAGGTGGAACTGCAGATACCAGCAACCAGGAGTGGGTTCGTGCACAGATTAAATTAGGATTAACTTGCAGGTTAGCAACAATGATAATGCACAAGCCTAAAAAAAGTCCCACCATGACTCAAAACCACAAAGATTTCTGTGTTCTCACACTTCTTTCCCGCTCTCTTTTTCAGGCAGGGAAATATGCCAGTATGTATCAGCCTTTTATTTAGAGCAAGTAACTTTATACGACTACTCAGCCCATGTTACTGGAGAGCTCTATACCGTTTATGGTCAACTTTCCAGTTGTTCATTCTCCATCCACCTGTAAAGAGGGTGACTCAATGGTCCTATAGAAGCTTCTTGCTTCTAATCTTGATCGCAGTTATCCAGGCAGCACACGTAGGCAGCACGAATGCTGAACAGCCTCGTAATTCCTGGTGTGGGCACAAAGCCAGGATCACAATCTGGCTCTTCAAGACTTGACACATTCAAAGAACACTGTAATACGGTACTGCTTATTTATAGAAATCTGGACCTGTTTGAACCTTCCTGCTTTTCTATCAGAGGATAAAAGCTGAAGATAACTTCTATAATCTGTAAAACATGGTGTGTCTTTCTCTGAACTTTGGTAATAATAACAGTGTCCAAATGACTCTAGACCTTAAGATTCCTGTATTAAAGTGATGCCATTTTATCCCATGTATTTTGCTGGTTCTCAGCACTAAAGGAGACTCATCTGATTATTATATCTTTTTTTTTGCTTCCTTTCTTTTTATTGTACAGAACCAATATGTCCCTGAATTCAGATATAACACTCGAAGTGGAGTAAAATCAGACAGAGGGTATACAAAAAAACGCTAAAATCGGGTTTGTGCCTATTTTAGAGTGAAACTGGTTCTTGGGAATTCAAGGATGAATTTCCCCTATGTAAAAGAAATTTGACTGGAACAATTGTCCTGACACTTTTTAGAATTTTGAAACACGGTGAGCCCCACTTTGTGGGAGTGATTTCCACACATTACGTGAGACTGGACTGGGATGTCTCAGTGCTGCGCTGGACTTTAAAAGCCTTATTTTGCGCATGCACATAGTCTTTTAAAATACGGTTAAATAGCCATTTGAAAATATTCTGAAGAATACTTGCATGCATGTGCGTCCTGCTAAGGTTTGTAGGCAGTGTGTACTGTTTCTGTACATCTTACCAGGAGTCGAATATATTTCTAAATCAAGCTTGCTATCTTTCATTACTTCAGTAAACATGCTGGGTTAGGAAACGTGGCTTTAAAACCCTGCTTCTGTCTTGCTTGACTTGGATTAAATTTGACGAGATGTTCAGGCAGTGGGGCAAGCAGACAACAGAGAAAAGGAGGACACGAACTGTGACTGACTGTTCTTTTGTCACCATTCTCAAGAGGAGTCATTGTAACGTTTACTGGAACCACAGCAGAAAGGACAATTCTACCCGCAAGGCACCATCTAGCAATTAATATTTGTAATACCACAGTATAACTTTAATGGGGATAAGTGACTTTGAAACTTTCACACATTGCTGTGTCGAGTGCAGCAGCAGAAACAGGGTGCAGGGAAGAAACCCTTCACATCTTTTACGCCCTAACCAGCAATTCAGGGAAAGGTGCTTCAGTGCTTATTTATCTCTGAAGAAAGGCTTTTGTGCACAAAAAATTTCTTTTTCTTTGCCAACTTTATCAGTTGGTCTAATGAACAAAATTACTTTTCTCCATAACTTTTGCCCTCTTGTTCCTCTACCTCCAGATACCGCAGAGACCAGAGAAAGAAAGGGGAGAAAGGTTATCTCCCTGACTTTCTTTTCCTTATTCATACAGGTAAGCAGCATATAACTTCAGTTCATTACAAGTATTCCTAGCTATTTCCATAAATCCTTTTCCTGAAGTATGAAAGACATATTTATACCTTTTCATACTAACAGATGTTAATGAAGAGATATAATATGTAAATAGAAATGTCACCGCTAAGAGAAAAGTCAAACCCTTAAATTAATACCAGTTCACTTTATTGTGTGCCAACGCAGGAAAGAAGGGAACACGTGAAACCATTTTCCCCTAAGCAGACTACTTATCTCCCTCACTTGCCTAAGTGCAGGCAGACACAGAAAGACATCCTTATTAGCACGGAGCAAAAGAAACTGTAAAGCAAAAGTGGTGAAGAAGCTGATAATGATGGAGTCAGCCTGATCCCATTTCTCCTGTGGAACGGTGCTGTCGGCTTTTAAACTTGTACCCTCATCCTAGATTTATTACAAAATGCCATATCTTACAGACTCCATCCAGAACGATCTCCTAAATATTGACTCGTGGACATCTTTACATATTTGGGGTGGGGGAGGGCATTTGTCAGGTATGTGCTAACAAGTAATGAAGATTTATACCTTCGCTGGGAATGGGCTAGATTCCACCATTTTTCATTTTCTGACATCCTAGCATTTGGGAATTTTTAAACACGTGAGTAATTTTTGCAAAGGGAGAATACTATTGATAATCAGAGTTGGACGAGATCCATCAAAACATATTTTCAACCCTGCATTGATTTTAATAAAGTTTATGCTTAAGGAATATTAGGATATGTATGTGCTTTCTGACTTTGGAGGATGTGTCCATTTATCAGTGCAGTCACCCCTGAGACACACTCAGAAATGGTGTAAAATTCTGGCAATTTTAAAAATTATTACTCAGAAAGGTACATATTGAATAAGACTGCTGTTTGGTAGTTGTTTTATACCTTTACATTTTTGTCATTCATTTTGCTAGCTAACCCTATGAAATATAAGTGATTGAGGACTGTGTCCCATTTTCCAATGTCTTATACATTAGTGCTATTGTTTAATCAAATGAAAGATGAAAGAATTAGAAAAATTCAGTCACAGTATAGTCATAGACAGATGAAAAAGTAGCCACGCAAAATCCATTAAAATATGCATAAAATCAGTCTCCTTTCTCCTAGGGCTGCATTATGCCTTCTTTCCTCATGTGCCTAACTTTTCACTATATGGTATGATTTAGATATACTTGATCTGAAAGACAACCTAATCTCCTGCTTCGAGTTACTTGCTCGGTTCTAAAAATAGCTTTGAAGCAAATCAGCGTTTCTGACTGGTGTTGGTTCTACTGAAAACTTATCAAGGGCACCTGAAGTCCTACCTAGTTTCTAAACAGCTGTTCCCTATGTGTGTATCCTTTTACAGCCCTGCCTAAGCTTACAGGCAATGAAAGGATTAGTTGAGATCTTGAATGTTTTCACACATTTTTAGAGGTATTTATTTTGGGGATATAATTATCTATTTCATACTTACTTCTCTACTTGAGTAAGGCACAGCCAAACAGGCACTCAGATCTACAAGGGAACGCTGAAAAAAACAGCCATAATTCTGATCATTTAGCTCGTAGTGTTGTTCATCTACTTCATAATCGCTTGCTGCCTGTAGCACTCGTCAGAGAAATCTGAAAGTTTCCTTTTTAGATTTTAATTTTTGTCTTCTGAATTCTGGGAAGCCACGTTTGCATTCCTACTGAACTGTAAAGAACCATGGTACTGAAAGTAGCAGAGGTTTGACTTCAAATGATTAAATACTTTCACATAGGAGGGTCTAGTCCCAGCAAACAGTTCCATTATTTTTTCAGTGGTGGCCTAGTACAATAGGAATATGTATTACAATGAATAGTACACAAACTTCAGTTTTTTCAATTTTAATCCTTCCCAGACAAGAGTCTATGTCCCTCTTATTCTTCTCTATCCTCCGGAATTTCATATTTCTGGCTACATAAAAAAAAGAAAAAATAAAAGGATAGCTTTAAGTGGTAGGCTTCTTGCCCTTTCAGCCCTTTCAGTATTTTCTTAAGATACAAGGTTAAATCCCTTGGAGCTGAAGCAGGCACAGAACCCACCTCCAAATTCCTAGGAAATTGCTCTAACATAAAGTATTAAGCAAAAGGTAAATGCCGCCCCCCCCCGGCTACATCTCTTTTAAACCAGCCACCTTTAGGTATCCATCTCAGAAGAAGCTGAGACAAATTAGGTCCTGAGCAGAAAGAAAGAATTGCCTAATGGAAAGAGGTAGCCACCTAACTTAGATATAGCGAATCACACCATTGAGATTTTTTTAAATTTAATACAGGTGTGATGGGGATTTTCAGAAATGCCACCCCTCCTTCATCGATGAAGTAGTGAATTTAAGCCCTGTCTTTTCTGAGAACTGGATTTCTCCTCACCTCTCTCACAGAGATAGCCACCTAGAATTTAGATGTCAGTCGAAAGCAGACATCCTGGTCTCCAGCCTCTTTTTCAATTTTCTTTGTTCTTTCTTTATTTCCTTTTGAAAGTAATTTGAGCTTGAACTTTGAGAACAATGATTCTGTCAACTTTCAGAGCCATAAAATAAAGCCTTTAATGATAGCATAACAGCTCATTTCTTAATTCTCTTTAAAAAGCCAGAAAATATTTCAGTATTCTGCAAGGGTTACACCGGACACTTTTCTGATGTTAATATGTGACATCTCAGTTTTTCTTAAAACAAAGAGTAGTAAGTGCAGCTATCTGTCTTTCATTTGAAAATCAAAACCAGTTCTTATCTAGGAGAAGGAAAAAGTAGCATTTTCTAAAACTTATCTGTATCCATGCTTAAAATACCTCAGAGATTAGAAAAAAAACACTTAGCTTTTTGAAGAAATAACATATGCTATTTAAGTGCATTTTAATAGACAAAAGTACCATTCACTAGGTCAAATGTTGGTAAAAGCTTGATGAAATTTGAATCATTTTCCTCTCCATAGTGAGTATTTTATTCAGCACTAATCTGTAGTGTGCAAAAGAAAATTGCTCCAACATTTCTGATTATCAGTTCTCTGAAAAACAGGAAAGAAAAAAGGATGTAATTTGTGCCATTGCTTTCTTCTTAGCATAAGAAAAAACCCATGGCCTTCGTTAAAGCTGAAGTCTGGGCTTTCCTTCTCTGTTTTACATCTTCTAGTGTAGAAGATGTATTTTTTTTGCTATTATGCTTCACATGTAAGTGTAAAGAAACATATTCAGATACGCCCACCTACATGGATGATATACACACACTGAACGATTTCATGGGGAATTTACTTTGTTTTTTTCTCCTTTGTTTTTCTTTTTTAAATATTAATAAGTTCATCTTTTATAAATAGAGTGTGTAACTGCTTTGTAAGTATTGAAAAGGATTACACTTACTGTCTAAAGGTATAGACCTGAACCAGTTATAGACGGCTGTTTTCTTCAAAGGAGCTGGCTACTCTTTTTCTGTTATGAACAAATTCCTTTCAATAAATTGTACATTTGTCCTATTTTTTGCTGCTTCAGCATTGACAACCCAAAGCAATTTCTTTCTTCTTTCAGTCATCTTAAAGCTCAATGAGACCTGTATTTATGGCTTGAGTTTTGGATCTTGAATCACATGCTAACATGCTTATAGTGTGAGAAAGCTTACTGTTTGACTTTTTAAAAAGACAAAAGGAATTTGTTTTGTTCAATAGGTTTTCAGCAGTCTCAGAAGATAGAATCTTGTTTATCTGATTCTGTGCATGAAAAGCTTTGTAAAAGAAGTGAATATTACCTGAGCAGTGTTCTTCATAATCTTAAATCAAGAAATAATAGCACATTTCTTTACAAATGGCAGAACAGACAATTGAATGGCACTGTCTGATTCTACTGTGATGTTATCCCTTTTTAGGTCATTATCTTCAGCAAGAGCTTTGCTGTTTTATCAGCTGCAATTTAAAAAACAGGTGCTTCTAATGTTCTTTCAAAGGCTTAGCTGATAATATCAGGTAAAGTGAATTTTGGGTTTAGTACAACTGATTTTTGTTACTCGAGCAACCATTTTTTAAGAGATGCAAAGCAAAATGAGAGCTAGAAATTATGTTCACAATGTACCAACTTTTTTATTTAATAGTAATGTAACTCCAGGGTAAACCTGGTGCTTTTCTGTTCATACCATTGCACAGTTTCACTGATGGTACCATTACGAACAAGAAAAGATGACGCTGACTGGAGAAGAAAGATGTTAATTCAGGGAGCCACATTTTCTTTGAATGTGCAAAAAAAAAAAGGCAGTGTTGTGGCTTCACTACAAAGCAGCTGTATGTGTGGCTAATATGTTTGGCAGCACTTCACAGCCTTCATGGGAATATCTTGACCAGGCCAGCTGTCCTATATTCATACTACCATCATTCAGCAGAGCAGCTCTTATTCTTTTCAGCTCCAAAAGATTTTGTACCATGTGGTACTCTCTGAGTCTTTCTACTTAAAAAAAGACAAACTATTGCAGCATCCCTCATGCTTTGGGGTTGAGTGATCATCTGTGGGTCTTGTGAAACATTCAATTAATTCAGAAAATCGAATACATAAATGAATAGTTCTCCCTTCAGAAAAATTAAAATAAATAAGAAAAAAAAATTATTAGTCTGCAATAAATAAAACTCTCAATTGAGATACAGAAGTGAGGTTTATTCATTTTGTATGTTGAAGAGCCTCCCTGTTCAACCAGTTCCATCCTCTGTTCCCTGCTGTTTCCGGTTTTCCCCTGCTGCAGTTTCCAGGCAGACTGACACAGTTCTGTACTAGCTCTGGTTGGGATGGAGTCAGTTTTCTTCATAGTATCCCATATGGTGCTATGTTTTAGGTTGGTGACCAAACCTGTGTTGATAATACACCAATGTTTCAGCAATTGCTGAGCAGTGCTTGCACAATGTCAACGATTTCTCTGTTTCTCACTCTGCTCCCCCAGGGAGCGGGCTGGAGGTGGGCAAGAGGCTGGGAGAGGACAAAACCATGACAGCTGACCCCAACTGACCAAAGGAATATTCCATGCCATATGACGTCATGCTCAGCAATAAAAAAGGGTTAATCTTTCGTAATTTCTTTTTATAAGTGATGTGGATGGTAACTCAGGTAGAGGAGAAGCAGATTCTCATCTTCTAATTCAAGCATCGGGGCTTAATCCAGAGGAAGTGTCATTAGGAAAAATCCCCCTGTTCTCTCCTACCTCTGAGCTAGGTGTTCATTTCCTGCATATTTTGATGTATGCACAGTCTGATCACACTTGGAGCTGTGATAAGAGCATATTTATCGAAAGAAAAAATAGTCAGAAACATATTAGGTAAACACTATGAAGTACTCAGGAGCAAGTACAGTTCTTGCACCCTTATGACTTTTCCAGACTTGGCAGAATTTGTTTTCATGTCTGTATCTTTGCCACAAAGCCCCATTCCTCCCACCAAATTCCAAGACCTTGTTCCAACATAGGGAGGTGTTAGAATATTTCAAAGAAAAGGTGCGATGAGTATTTTAACACTAGCAAAACAATACACGTAGTTACTATTTTCCAGAAAATTGAAATGGACTTGTCTCACTTTATTTTCAAAGAAAATTGTGGAACAAAATGTCATCATTAAGCAAGCTAATAAATGTCTGTAGAAAATAGCTTAGGCCAGAAAGTATCTGAAAACATCAATGCTCGGAAAATTACCAATCCTGTTAATTTTGAAAAAGGACTTCTTATGAAACATATTCAATTAATATTGCAGTCACTAGCATTCCAGAGACCCTTCTGAAGGCAATGAGCTTCACTAATTCAAGCATAATAGTAAAGACTTATGCCTGACAATTTGCATCTTTCCCATTTTATTTAAAATTTTCTGCATCACCTGCTCTTACAAGCTTAGATTTTTATCTGATTTTCTATCAAGTGAAAAAATGAAATTAGTATTCAGTTCAAGAATCAAGGATATTTTCCTTATTTGACACAGGTGTTGAAGTATCAAGGATCATGCAGCTTCCTAAGTTGAGCACAGGCATTCAACTATCAGTATTTCTCAGTCTCCTTATACTTTTTACTGCACAGGCAGATAAACATAAGGTATGGATTTTAAAATGTTCAAACCTGATTTAAATCTGTTCCTCATGAGTAATGGATTTCAGAGCTAGATCCATGAAGAAACTGTGGTGTAGAAATGCTAAATTTAGTGAAGTCTAACATTCAGATATACGGCTTCAATGATTAATTTACTGTGATTCCTTAAATGCTACTGTTGTTTTAGTGATAATAACAGTCACAGAATATTTCCAATATAATGTAACATTATATCTTGGATTGAAAAAGTAATTTCTACAAATACATAATAATCTTAGGTTTTAGTCTTTAGTCTTGCAAGAGCCTAATTCCTATATGTGCATTCCTATTCCCATAAAAAATTCAATAAAAAACCTAGTGAAAAGTGTGAAAAATTGTTCTTGTGTCTATTTATTATTTCAATATGGTACAAATACCTCCTTCATAGTCTTATCATTTATGAGCAGTCCTGGATAACTGGGGAGGTCCCAGCTGACTGGAGGTTGGCAAATGTGACACCCATCCACAAGAAGGGCTGGAAGGAGGATCCAGGGAACTACAGGCCAGTCAGTCTGACCTCGGTGCCTGGGAAGGTCATGGAACAGCTCATCCTCAGTGCCACTACAGGGCACATGCAGGAGAAGAGGGTGATCAGGCCCAGTAAGCATGGGTTCATGAAAGGCAGGTCATGCCTGTCAAACCTGATCTCCTTCTATGATAAGGTGACCCACTTAGTGGATGAGGGAAAAGCTGTGGATGTTATCTACCTGGATTTTTGCAAAGCTTTTGACACC
>VXBO01014933.1:1357-28963 GCA_013400135.1 Rhinoptilus africanus | reverse complement strand
GGACGAGGGGACAGAGTGCATCCTCAGCAAATTCGCTGGTGATACCAAACTGGGAGGGGTGGCTGACACCCCAGAGGGCCGTGTTGCCATCCAGCATGACCTTGACAGGCTGGAGAGCTGGGCAGAGAAGAACCTAATGAGGTTCAACAAGGACAAGTGTAGGGTCCTGCACCTGGGAAGGAAGAATGTCAGGCACCAATATAGGTTAGGGGTGGACCTCCTGGGAAGCAGTTCTGAAGAAAAGGATCTGGGGGTCTGGGTAGACAGTAAATTATCCATGAGCAAGCAATGTGCCCTTGTGGCCAAGAAGGCCAATGTAATTCTGGGCTGCATAGGGAAGAGTGTGGCCAGCAGGTCAAGGGAGGTCATTCTCCCCCCCCTACTCTGCACTGGTGAGGCCACAGCTGGAATACTGTGTCCAGTTCTGGGCTCCCCAGTTCAGGAGAGTCAGGGAACTACTGGAGAGTGTCCAGCAAAGGGTGGGTTTAAGGAGGATGGAGCCAGGCTCTTTTCAGTGGTTCCCAGTAACAGGATGAGGGGTAACAGGCACAAGCTGGAACACAGGAAGTTCTGATCGAATATGAGAAAAAACTTCTTTAGGGTAAGGGTGCCAGAGCACTGGAACAGGCTGCCCAGGGAGGCTGTGGAGTCCCCTTCTCTGGAGACTTTCAGGACCTGTCTGGATGCCGTCCTGAGTGATGTGCTCTAGTCAATTCTACCTTAGCCGGGGAGTTGGACTGGGTGATCTCTAGAGGTCCCTTCCAGCTCTGAAATTCTGTGATTCCGTGATAGTGATTAAAGCGCAAAACCAGAATTTAATTTGCAAGGTATTAGTTTACATTGAAATTTTTGTAGTTGTCAGGGTAAACTATAATTACATAGAAATTAATTTTTCTCTTCAGGATATTAAGTGACAATGTTTACCTTTGGAATGAAATAATGGGAATAAGTTCTACAACTAATGCTCTGAAAAACAGGCAGCTGCAATTCAATATATGTAAAAAGTAAGGAAACTAAGCCGAATGGTGTAAACTTCAGTGGAAAAATCATCTCTTGAGATGCAATCTTCTTGCAAAGCTCTTGAATGATTAATGCAAATGGTCTTTCACTTGTGGTTGTTTTTCGAAGTGGGTCAAGAACACATATGTTTATATCATACACAGAAGTGATGTTAAATTTTAAAGCTCTAATAAATTCAGAAGAGCCAGACATATTTAGGATTAAAACTTTGACTATGTCCACAGTACACTCCCCCTGTGCCTTCATAATTGCAATGCTGTTAAGGCTTGAGATCAGTGCTTTTATGTTACAAGTTAAAGATTAATTGGAAGCCTTATCTTTGAGTTTTCTTACTTTCTTGGGTTAAAGGCAAATCATTAAAACAACATTAATGCATTTACTTTTCCTATAATAATTTTATTTTATTAATTGTAGTTAAAANAGAAAAGAAAAGAAAAGAAAGAGACAAAAGGTTCTGAGGGAGAAATTTAAAACAAATGCATCCTGTATGTCTTCATTGGGGGTGTATCCTTATTTTCTCATACAGAAAAATTGGATTTTAGAATTTGCAAAAATGCAGTGCTATTGGAATTTGGACAGGAAAAGCCACTCTCATTACATGGGTAAATAAAACCACTCTTGAGGTACGTCTGTGAAAACTTTTGCAAATACACATACTTTAAATTTGTACAGATGCAAACTAAATCTAAACTAAAAGCTTCAGAGTCACGGCTGTGGTCTTGCTAGGCTAATGAAGCTGCATTGTGAGTGAGCCCTTAAAGGTATTCCTAGCTACTCTTCCTTAGGTGAACTAGCACAACACTGCGTAGTCAGGCAAAGATCATCGAAGCCATGCTTGCAAACAGCCTTTTCTATCAACATTGCATGGATCAGTCCAGGGTTTATTCACATTGAGTTTAACAGCACACAGACAATTGCTTTACCTACATTTGAACTCAACAGAAATAGTTTTAATCTTTGTCTCACCCTTGTTTTTGACTTTGTTGTGGGTGCCAAGTATTCCTGGTCAATTACAATTGCAATTATTCTCAACTAAGAAAAAAACTAAGGCTGTGGTAGAATAAGATCTTTTTAAACCACTTCAATGTTATGGTTAGGTTACTTTTAAACATGAAATATGTGTATCCTCTGCTGATGACAGAATATTTTAAGTTCTTTTTTCAAGTTAGAGTGCAATACAATCCCCTGGAAACGTACTTTCCTTTAAGAGAGCTACACATTGTTTGGATCCATATGTTCTTTTGTTGGTAAGCAAACGTTCCATGTTTAGAGATCCTCAAAGTAACATTTATTCCCATCATACCAGTTTAACTATTTTTTATGGTGTTATATTTCTCTATAGAGGTAATTATCTTCTGGTTATGTTGAATTGTAACTGTTAATTAAAGTTGAGATGAATTCATTACTCCAATTAATGTTGTATTGCTATTTCCTGAGAAAAACTTTTAAACAAAATAGAATAAATTGTGTAATATTTTATCTCAGGAAGGTTACTCTCAGTTTTTAATTGTAATGGCAATTAGCACACACTTGTTGATGTCAAATAATATTTGCTATACCATCATTTGTTTTTCCTATGGTGTTTCACACATAATGTAGAAAACCTGGAAACACGTAAAGCGTTGTAAGGATTGACTGAGGAGCAGATTGACAATAATCTGAACACAGAAGCCCCTATAATAGCTGTGGAAAGCTGACTCTATGACATCACCACTTCATAGCAGTTAAAAATACAGCTCAAAACAAAAGGCTCACTCAGATAACAGATCTATCCTGCAGGATGGGACACGGGGGAGCTCTCAGTGATTATCGCCTGAATCCGTCACTTGGACGGCAAACACAGCTGATAAACGTTACAGGAAAATGGATCTAATAGAAGACCAAAATGGAGACACGGATAATTATGTCCATCTAGATGTGAAGGAACTGCCAAGCATAGGCAAGAGAGAACGCGTATGCGTTTTCTTCATCAGTGAATACCCCTTCTGTGTGCAAATAAATCACATTTTGTTTTCAGAAAGACGCATTCTAATCTTTGGATACTCATACTGCTTTCAGACTTACAAGGGGAAATTTTTACAGACTGAGGCCAGCTGATTCTGTGTTTGGAAGCCTAAGAAGTATATATGGGAAGCTCAATTAAAGAATATTTGCACTATGGACTTCTGACCCAAAAATAACAAGTAGAAGGCCATTCCTTTGAAAAGGATGCTTTCACAAAAATCTGAATGAAGTGTTTTGGATAGCTTAGCCACAGATCATGACAGAAGATTCAGTTTGTCTCTTCATGAACTTACTAGAATGACCTGATGAAAAACAGAAGATGGCTGCTATTTTGGCATGGGCAAACCAAAGAGCATCCTTCTTTGGTCAAAGTAAACATCCAGCTTTCTGTACTTGGCACGTTCTGTCACATCAAGATCAATTTCTGCAGTTGCCTGCTGCAGAGGAAGAGAAAGCCCTTTAGACATTGGAGCTGAACACCCTTGAGCTATTTTCTGACTAAAGATGCTGCTCTATCCTCAACTTTATAAGGCTTCCCAAAAGACAAGTTTTCTACGGACTGGAAGGGGACAAGAGACAAAGACTCTTTAAATGTGGGAGGGGTTTAGACATTTCAGAGCTCGGTGCCTAGTCTGTGAGCTTATCAATGTCTGAAACTCTTCATAATTAATCAGCAGGTGAGAGAACATCATGTATACAATAAATACTGAGGATGTATTTCTTGTTACGGGAATAGGGACGAGAGCCATCAAGGCCACCTCACCAATTTTGCAGGCAGACATGGAGTAGATAGTCTAATTATTGTGCATCTTATATTTAAAATGCATCTTATAAGTACTCAGATCTGATTAACTCTGAAATAAAATAAGTTACTAAATAAGAATGCCCACTGTAGATCTTCCTCACAGATCATTGTTTTCTCCTATTCTGAAATAGACATGCTCTCCATAAATCCTGTGAAGCCAATGAGACTTACGAGTGTTCAACAGCCTTAAAATTAGACTACTTAGATTTTAACATGCCTATAAGCCCCTTTTGTCCACCTGTATATTTCAGAATGGACCTTAAAATCACGTTGACTGATATTTTTTAACCTCTTCCTTTTTTTTGTCTTTTCAAAATTTACATTTGGAATATTAAATAGAAGCTTCAGAAGATGTTGGATCAAACCCCAATTTATTTTGTTTTGCATTTAATATTATCTTGAATCTTGGAAGTTTCCTTCAATGCGAAGCCCCAACTGAATGACAACCAGCAATTAAATATTGAAAAAACCCTAGAGCCTCAAAACGATCAGCTTTCTTGACACTAGGTGGCAGACAAGGCAACCAGGAAGATCCTCGAGCAAACTATCCCTGCCTGTGTGTTCTGGTGTGGTTGGGTGGATCCCTCCAGTTTAATATCTCTTGACAAATAGGAAACAAAATCAAGGGAGTTAGTGCTGCAAACATGCTAATTGCAGTACAAGCTTCCTTCACATACTATTGATTGACTACATCTTTTAGTGCTCATACTTGTTTTTGGAAGAATGAATACCACTTTGAGAAGCCATTGTCTGTGAAGCCATGAAAAAGTATACATTGATTTTAAAAATGGTATTGCGTTAGCGGCATAATTATGAATTTCTACATATATAGATGTAAAAGAATATATATTTCATAATATACGAGCTCTGAAGCCAGGCTAGAACTTCTTGATATAGATCTATAAATCTAGATAACTATATCATATTGATCTATCTATAGAGTGATAGATATCTATAGATCACGACTTACAGAAGTAGATTGTATTTGCTTTACTGCAGATTTGTTCTGTGACTTGTAGGTCAGAAATGTTCTCTACTTCAGCCTTACAATCTGTGAAACAGAGTATTGTTTTCTTCCTTTCTTCCAGACCTATAGACAAGTAAATGCAAACTCATTAAAAAATATGAAATATACACGCTTAAAAACGGTTATATGGATATATATTATATATATTGAGAAGTTGTAGTTCAGTTTTCTTCTGTTTTCATTGAATGAGTATATAACATTTTTCCTCTAGGCAGAGAAAATGTCTGCCTATTGCTCCATTTTTTATACTTCGTCAAATTCTGAATCATCTGTTAAATGCCGTGAAAGACCTGTCATTCCATGAAAATATACAGAAATTATGTCATCAGGTCCTACTGAAATGAGCAAGAACTTTGCTATAAGCTTGAGAAATAATAAATTTGCTTAATAGATAACCATCTAGCACAAACATGATTTTAGTGGACCTACTAAGAATATTGACCAATTTATAATGGAAAAATTTAGAAAATACATCAATTTGACCCTTCCAGATAATTTTTTGGATTTATTTTTCACACTTGGAATGCAAAGTTGAAAGTCACAGATTTAGAGGACTAAGTTTATAATGTGATTTCCAGTTCTTCAGAAACTGTGTTGGGTGATAAACTTGTAATGAGAAAACAAACAAATTAAACTTTCTAAAAGGCTTGGTCCTTCAACAGTTGCTTTTGTTTGGTTTGGTTTTTTTTCCATGAGAAAAAACCTGTATGGTGAAACTTGCATTTTCTTACCCTCCTAGTTGTGAAGATAACTTTTCAATGTAAACACACACAATATCACATCCTTGTTAGCTGTCAGCAAAACCAGATGAAACAGCAACAATGATAATTGAATTTATATAAAAGTTATCTATCCAAGTGATCTAGGACCTTTGCAAAAAGATACATAAACAATTGGAGAACAATTTGAGTGTTGACATTTTTTTAAAGACAGGTAAAACTGAAGATAGTTGGAAGCTATCTAAAAAATAATGTCTTCAATTTTCACTTCTAATTAACTGTTAAATATCAGGAATATTGTGAATGACAGTCCGTAGATAAAATCACTGTGAAGGCGAGGTGAAAGATAAACCGAAAAAAGAATAGGAGGTTTTCTCATTGTTTAGTGTTATCCATTTCTGGACCGACCTCATTACCAGAGACATCAATCAGGGAAGGGTATTTATCCAGCGAAGCTGAATGTATTTGTTGCATCCTGACATTCATTCATTTGAAAATGTGTCGGGTAAGGAAAATGGCAGAAGCTCACAATGTGCACTCCTGAGTACCGGGCTCCTGCTGTGCAGCTTGCAGGATGTGGCGTCTCTGCGGGCATGTGGGTAAAACTCAATCCAGCCACAGATGCAGCTCACTTTAATAGTACTGAATTAGTCATCTCCACACTCAGGACAACTTTTCTCAATTTCCTCCTTTGCTCTGCAGGTGCCAACAGTGTCACTGTCTGCCATAGGCTTGCTTTACAAACAGACTGGGCTCTTATGTTGCATTCGTTTTGGCTTCCAAGTGGAAGTGGTACTAATGGGTTTCTTAGGCACTCGCTATAAAAACAATTTGTCTTGTTGGCAGTTTCAGATACTCAGGAATTCTATGTACTTGTCTCCACTTTGCAGATCATCTTTTTTTGGCACTTAAATATCACAGGAGGGACTTCCTGACTGGAGATAGCACTTACAGTATTACATGAGCTGTGCATTCTTTTTGGCTCTAGGGCTACACACAATGACAAGTGTTTGGCTCTAGCAGGCAAAACAAATAAGGATAAATTACGTCAGCAGAAAGATTCAGGTCAATATAGTTTTGAGCTGCAAGAATTCGTATGATTTTTACCACCCTGATGAGATCCATGGATCCCATATTTTGACTGGGTTTTATTTTATTTTTATTGTAGTCTAGTCTTATATAATTACTTACAATTTTAGCATTAGAAGATATTTCATTACAAATAGATGCATGTTTATTTCCTCTTATGAATATAGTTCAGCTTCTACTTCTACCCTAAATGCTTTTAACTATCATCCCTTATTAAGAAGAACAGATTTAAGAAATAAGGCATTCTCCTTCAGATGTCATACTTCCAGTGAAAACAAACCTAAAAGGAAGCAAAAAACCTGATTCTAATTTGATAGCATATCTTTTGAATTATTTTTTTTCTGTGAAAGACAAAGGTTTATTATTATTGTTTCAGAAGGGAAATTAAGTACCTGCCTTATGCTGAATGTATAGATGAGCACTCTTTTAGAGATCTTTTGATTTGAGAGCACTCCTCAGTATTAAGTGATCATGAGGAAAGGTAGAGAAAAAGGTCACAAAGTGGCATGCGAGGCACAGTAAAGCTTTCAACTTTTCCATGTACTATGCCTTTCTTGAGAAGCTGGATGTCCAATAAAGCAGAAAAAAGAATTTTCAATGTGAAAATTGATGCAACACATAACATTCCCTCTAAAAGAGCAAGAAAAAACTTGATCTAGAGAATGTGTAAAATCAAGGGATGGGAGAAGAAAAGCAACAACATCCCAAGGGAATATGGCGACAGAATGCTGGATGTAAAGTTCTAATGAAGAATAAAGCAGTACATATTAACACAGAGTAAAATAAATTCATACCAAATCAAATGAATCATTTGAATCAGATTCAGAGGAAAAGATATTCAATGGTCTCTTTTACCTCCCTTTGTAAGTAAAACAATAATATACGTTAGAAGTAGGAAATTATATTAGTAGCAATAGTAAGAATGAACAATAAATGCATGCTCTCATTATTCAAGTAGGATATTTCAGTAGCTACAGAGGGAAGCAGTACTGGAAGATAACTGCAGACTTGTTGCGATGCAGAGATGAGGCTGAATATCTATGTCTGGACTAGTATACATATGTCATACGGCCTCTCTCCGTATGGTAAGATTTTGCTCCTTGGTAAACCCAGCTACTTGGCAGGAAAGGAACAGAGGTGAAACAATCACTGACGGATGTATTGTGGAGACATCTTGTAAGTTACTTATTATGTCCTCCTAGAGGGTAATTTCATAACACATTAGTTGGTATTATACTTAAATTTGGTATATACTTAAAATGCTAAGCCATGTATCACAAATTATTGCTGCAGGAGTGCAGTGAATTTCACACAGGGGAACCTTCTTCAGCTACTATAGTATTTTAAAATTTGAATCAAGCTCGTACATCTGTATACTGATATTTCAGTTTCCCAGAAACTCTTTACTATGCCTTAAGAAGTTTCCTATTTTCATTTTTCATTCATTCCCTCAGTCTGTTAAAGGAATGTAGAACAGATTGTCCATTCAATAAAGCTGTGTGAACTCAGCTATTCTTTGAATCTCTAAAAAAAAAAGTAAGTTCAGAACTCCACTTTCAAGGGATATGCAATCTTTGTGCCTAGGTTCTATGTCATAGCCCCAAAAACTTCCAGCCTCTGCTGATTCAGTTTCAAGGAACTGAAAGAAGCAGCAGATTTGGAAACTCTGGAAACACTCTATTCTATTAGTCCATCTTATTATTGAATGATAACCAAACTTCTCAAAGTTAATTCTGCTCTTCCTAATACTTTTGCTTGTCGTTATAATTAAGTGGTATTTTGAGGAACGTGTTTACTTAGACCTGGCAGCAGATTTTTACTTTTGGTACACATAACGTGAATTTGGCAACATAAAAGACAAACCAACATCAGCTGCAAATAGCAGAGTATTCATAAGTGGAGCTTTGTAGTTTTGCTTTTTAATAAACCATGAATGAGGTGCAAATAAAAATAATACTTGACAGTGGAGCTTGCAAGTATATCACGGAGGGAGCCATGCATTTCCCTCCTAAAAGAGAAGCAGCAAAATGTTTATTGTTACAAAACAATGATTTAACAAAGTTTCCTAGTAAACGCAACAGTGTTTTAACAAGATTTGATGGCAAGGCACACTTGGGTATTTACTGCAAGGAGGACAGGGTCAGACAGAACTGTCAGGGAGACCCGAGGAGTCCAGCTGGACTGGCTGGATCCAATCCTACTCTCAGACTTGGTCAACAGTTTATGTCTAAAGGATTATACATGTGAAATCAATCAATCCTTTATATCACTTAGCTAAGATTTCAAGGTTTAGCATGCTGTTAGTCACTTGCAGCAAGGAATCTCTGAATCTTGAGAAGTAACCTTGAGAGGCGTCCCTGCTCCAGGGGAGATCCTGGTATGCAGCCTGCTCCCGGGCTCAAAGGAGAGCTCAAAGGGCTCTTGGGCTGTTCCCTATTTATAGGGGTAAGACGATTGACTTATAGTCATATTTGCACATCGACCACAGTACCAGCATTGTGGTTAGGTGGGTCCATTGATCAAGTTAACCCTTGGCTATTTTGTTGTTATCTGTCTCCCCCAAACCAGCTTGAGCGGGATGCAGCCATCACGACTAGATGGACTGTTATGATGACCACGGGTGGTTATCGGTTGGGCACGGTTACGGGAGATGAAGGTCAGGTTGACAGTGGAGCACACAGTCACAAAGTACCCATTGTCTTTTTAGCTGTACTACACCTTCCTTCAGAGACTCAGCCAGGGAACTGCCGATTTCAGTCTTCACTTGATTTAGGCAGAAAAATTTGAATGTATGAACTTCAGAAAGAAGAGAGAAGTAAAAAAAAAATTAATAAAATTCAACAGTTTATTAGAGATTACATTAAAGTTAGAATGACTTATAAATACCTGTTTTAATATTTTCTCGTACTATGCCATGGTGGCTACCAGTACCTCCAAAAAAAGAAACAGAATAAATAAAAGACAGAGTTGTTATGGTTTTAGTGGTTTTTTTTGGTTGGGTTTTGGGTTTGGTTTTTTTTGTGTTTTGTTTTGTTTTCACATGGGAACTACCATTACAGAATTATTTTATAGCTACAGACAAATTAACAAGAATAACCTCCCTGCTAAACACATTTTTTTGTATAGTTCTATTATGTTATGCTCCTTCTAAAAAGTTCTAAGCACACTAGACATAAAACATAACTTTTATTCAGATTACTCAAATAAACTGTTCCTGTCAGCTCTGCTTCTGTACATCTCCCATGTCCTGATGAATACATGAAATATTAAATGCCTAGATATATTTTGACTTGATGTTTTATATCTGTAAAGCGGAGATTTAAAGAAATTAGATGTCTTGGACAGGATCACAGACAAAATCTTGACAGGCCAAAGAACAGAGTGTTCAGAATGTACTTTTGTAAATCAACACATTATTAATGTGTATGTGAAAGGCCTGTGCACTTTACTGCATTTGTTAATTATTAGTCTTGCTATTTTACCAGCAGAAATCATGATCTGTAGTAAATAATAAAGGATCACATGCAATTTTTTTATTCCAGATGCCTAGAGCATTTAAATACATCCTCCAAAAGGATCTGACTCTATATCAAAGTAAAGAATTCAGCTCTTTGTGTTAAGTGTTGAGCCCAAGCATTAGAATGTTCTTACTTGTTAATTAATACCTTATTTACATGTAGAAATTGCTCTTTTTGTTTTTGAATAATTTATTCTTTTTGTTTGTTTTGTCTTTGTTAGAAGACATCCGGTTCTGCTTTTCTTTAACTTCCTCCTTCTCTGAAATCTCTCCATCTGCCTCTCTCTTTTTGCAAAACAAAAGACATTTGCTATCCCACTCTCCAGTTGCCAATTAATCCTCTGTCAGTTCCAAAGCTTTAATCCTACAAATTTATATTATTCCATTATTTTATTCCAATCTACTAAATTCACTCTAATGATAAAACCACACTATGAAAATATGTAAAAAGAACATTTAGCATCACACAGCGTTTAGTGGTTTTGTTGAATACATTTTGGGCTTTAAGTCAGTTGTAGTTGTTGCCCAAAATATTTCAGTGAAGGTTATTGGTGCAAAATATTGAAAAAAAATTACAAGGTATATAACACAAGTCATGAACATTAGCATATTCTGCGCTCTACCTCTCATCACCCTATGAAAAAATATTTTATACTACAGCCTAAAATATCAAAAAGCACTGAAACGGCTCAAGCAGTCTCTGTTTTGATTCTGAATTTTCTTTTAATGCATTTAAGTTAGCCTGAAGATAGAACTTTGTTTATGTGATTTAATATTTATAAGTGCAAACTTATAAACTCACAAAGCAGTGCATATTTACATCTCTAAGTAATTGCTCCCAGTAATTAGTTAATTGCATTACTAGGGATTGCGAAGTGTTCATTAAAAATATTTTCTGTATATCCACAGATCTACAAACTGAACCTGGACTTCATATAGGCGTAGTGTACCTATTATAAAATAATTATACATAATTTATAAGTAGTTATTCTTTGTGCAGAAAATCTTTCTGTTATCAAGTAGCTAAAACTAATCAGTTACGAAAATATCTCTGTAGAATTTTTTCTGTGTCTGAAAATTTAGTGCTAGTCTAACAATATCGTTTACACTTTTAGTTGCATTTTAAAGTTATTATAAATAGCGTCATATGAAACATTGATAGCAATCTGAATGCGAAAAGCACAGAAAAAACTACTGCTTCTATTGAGAAGATATAGAGAGAATCTTGTACCTCTTACATTTATTCTGGGGCTTGCCACAACAGGACACAAAGGTTGAAACCAAAAATACTTTCTCAAATTTCTAATTTTTAATCCCACAGAATGAGATTGATGTTATCTTTAAAAGTACCGATTATTATTCAGTACAGACAGCAGTTTAAGATGCTACAAAATGTCAGATTATTTTAATAGTGCAATGACCTTCATTTAAAGGTCTGTAACTCTACAATTTGTGAGTGATTATGACAATCCATTGACAAAAAGTAGGCCATCACAGCAGGTACAATCATCACAGCAGGCACAAGGAGTATATATATCAGTATGAACAAAAAGATGTTATGGTCTGCTCAAAAAGTAGGAGGATTTAAGGTAATTTTTTAAAAGTAAGGCTTTGATGCTGCATGTTCTGCCCCAGTGCTAAAAATTAGACTTTTTACTGAGGGCAGGGTAGTCAGGTGGTTTAGTAAGTATACAGATCCAGATTCTAATCATGTTGGTTATACATCTCTTCCAAATCCACGCTGATAAGCTCCAACAAGCTTCTTTCAGGGATCAAAGCAGCTTTCAGGATTACATATATCACAACTGTTGGAGAAAGAATATTGTAACTATGGGCAAGGTATGAAAAGAGTGACAAAGAACTTTTCGAAAGCTGCATTAGAATACTGCTTAACATTCAGATAAATATTTACAAACAAAGATCTGCCTAGGGGAAATCAAACAGAAATTAAAGTAACCACTGCAAAAAGAATATCATTCGTTCAAGATATATAATGCCTTGAATAAATAAAAAACCTCCAAAGTTCCCTTGAAAATAGAACGCAAACATGAAATGAAGGTACAAATATCACTCGTAACCCTGTTTTTTAACAAAAATAAAAAGATTTAATTTTTCTAAGTTATACTGCCAGAAGTCCATAGGAATAATCATAGAGGTCACATACATTTTTGTTTTGTCTCACTTTGCCTTAAAATATGCTAGCTGTCACAACATACCCTATGTAGAAATAAACAGCTGCTGCTGACATCATTCCACTCCCTTCATCCCATTCCGCAGTGACATTTTGTTCTTAGTTGGAGCCATTCTGGTTCCATTCTCTCTTTGACCAGGTAGGTATGTAATGTCAGCTGAACAGTACAGGATGCACATTTTTGTTTTGCTTAGAATTCTGAAATGTACTAATAGAATAATATACTTCCAGTAATGAAAATAATGCTGAGCAGTACAGCATCAGAGCTGCAACTCTAAATCAAATTCTGGTAACCATGGAGTTTAGATTGAGTATTAGCAGTGCCCTGCATGACAGAAATACCACGGTGCTCATTTTGGCTGTTTTGAAAACAGAAGGAAATCCGCTAAAGCTTTTAGAATTTTGGAATGCTCCTAAGTATCTACTTTTTAGGCATAGGCTTGCAAACTGAATTATACCCTACACTTTACATAATTGTAGGTAATATCTCCTCAACAAAATACGGGATGGTCTATAATTGTGCTTTGTTCCTAGGAGGAAAGTACAGCAATGGAAAATTACGATGGCTCTGATTCTGCGCACTGATTAAGATCCAAAGATATCTTTCTAAAAGCATGTTGAGGGTAGATCTAAAATGGAAGCATGCTGCCTCAGTGACGGATGTAATTTTTAGGTAGCTGGAACCTGAGGCTAACTCTACACCTTGAACAGAAAACGTGTGGGTTTGCCATCTCGGGATGAAGATTTTCAGTTAGAGAGGTACCTGGGTTCTCGGCCTTGTTGTTCCCTCCTGTGCTTCTGTCTTCTTTGTTAAACATAAAAATGTTCCCTGCTAAATTTCCTCCACATTAAGTTTTGGGCTTCCCGGTGAGGCGCTGGCTCCGGGAGGGGGTGCAGGGGCCCCCTCTGTGAGGATCCAGCCGGTTCCAGCCGGCTCCAGCCGTAGACTCACCACAGGACCCAGCTGAGGCCCTCAGCCAAAATGGTGGCACCTCTGTGAAAACGTGCCTCAGAAAGGACAGGGAACACTGAAGAGGGAGAAGAGGAGGGAAGAAAACCAGCAAGAAACAGCAGTGCCAACACCAAGGTCAGAAAAAGAGGAGAAGGTGGTGCTCCGTTGAGGAGCTGATATTGCCCTGCGGCCCGTGGAAGGTCTGCGCCGCCACAGACGGATATTCCCAAAGGACTGTAGCCCATGGTGGACCCACAGCGGAGCTGAGGAGAAGTGTGGAGAGGAAGGAGTTTCAGGGAGGGACACTGACCATAACCTCCACCCATTGCCCCTGTGCCGCCCAGGCTGGAGAGGAGTCGGGAGCGCAGGAGCGAAGGAGAGAAGTTGAGCCTGGAAGAAGGGTGAGGAAAGGTGTTTTTTAATGTCGTTTTGCTGTTAGCATCAAGATATCTTTTTATTAAATATTGTGAATATAATAAATGTAAGTGAAAATTTATTTATTTTAAAAAAATCTACCCATTCACGGTTGAAAAGTACTAACGTTTGCGAGAATTTTACCTGAATTAGACTGCAGGGGAAAATAAATTTATCCAGGCTGAATGAAGACAAGTTCATCGTATTTATCCTCTCAGGACAATAAAACTCTTATTCAACTAAGTGAAGTCGGTACAGGCTTTCTTAACTTTAAAACACTGCAGTTGATTACTACCTTACACCTGCATGTATCAAATAAAGAAGACATAGCAAGAGGAAAAATGCCGATTTTTGGTTTTTTGCCTGAGATATTTTGAGACCTGCAGTTCTGTCCTCAATTAACAGGAGGTAAGTACATGTTAAATGATACAGGACTAAGAGGATATTCATTCTGGTACTATTGTACCCTGTCACATTCTGCAAGGCATGAAATCCGTCTCAAAACCTCTTAATAAATTCTCTATTTTCAGTATAAAAATTGAAAAGACTCAAAAACCTGGTTTCTTGGATATTCACAATACCAGGCATCTGACTATTTTCCCCTAGAAGGCAAACAGTAGTAGGCTCTGCTCTCCCTTTGCTTTTCCAAACTCTTCAAACTTGGAAGTTTCTGTTAACCTTATATGGCCAAACTTATTCCTGACACCTTTTCCATTGTTTTGCTTAGAAAAAGGTGTGAAAAACCACTCATGAACAAGAGGAGCCTCTTGTTTCTGTCATCTGTATTTCATGCTTTAGAGAAACAGGAACCTCTGTTGTCCTTCGTGGTGCCAAGTGATGGCAATGGGCAACAAAACTCACTTCTGCACTGACCAGCAGAAGCTTTGAAGAAAAGTTAACTAAAAATTACGCTAAAACTCTTACTATCAGCAAATTACACACATGAAGTGCTCTTTCACAAACTTTAATTTCTAGGATTTCCTTTCTTTTGCTGCTTCATAATCCATACCACTCCATATGACTCCACATGTAAGCAGAATGTTTCAGGCTTCCTTTTGGAAAAATATAGGATCCTTGTCTCCATGATCCTCATCTCCGCTATTCTTGTCTCACATTTAAGAAGTTTTTAGGATATTATTCAGCAGTTTGGCAAGGTTTTGACTGTCAGTTCATACTGATAAATTTGATACTGGATGACAATCATCCTTTAAAATATCTCCTGGCTTCCTGGTTTTGCCTAAACACAATTATAAAAGTTTATTTTATCTCCCTGAAATAGTATTTTTTTCTTTTTGCTAGGATTTTTTAATCTTCTTTAAGTTGTCTCACCCGTCTTCCTCTGAACTTTGAGGTTTTTTACTTATTGGCCACAGAATTTCAGGTGAGGTCTCACTTGTGACTTGTGTGATAGTATTAATGTTTTTCTGTCTCTACGAGAAATAGTAGTAGAACTTCTTAAATTATTCACCAAGTTTATGATCTCAAACCCTTCACTATCATATTTCTGAAGCTTAAAATCAGCAAGATTGAGAAATCTTCTCAGAAGGCCTCAATTCAACAATCCAAGCATAATGCACACGGATCTTTTCAGACACTCAGAAAATGCCAGTTCATTGTTGTCTTCTTTAAAATTCATACACATATGAGGACAGTTCCTTCTGAATCCTTTATATTTAGCTTCATCCTTCATATTTAATCCATTCTAAACTATTGTCTTCAGATGTTTATGTGTCTCTTTCAGGTTTAAACTTCGATTTCTTACCCAGACTTAAAAAGACTGTAGTTTCATGAAAAAGTTAAGGGCAGACAAATAGCTTTTTATTACAAAGAAATCCCCAAATCTTATCAAGAGAGAATACATCTACAATCTACCACCATCTTTCCCTTTTCAAATTAGTGACCCCTAGTTCAAAATTAATCTTGTTCTTTGCTTAGATAATTTCTTTATTTTAAAACATTTTCTCTCTTGATTTTAAAACATTATCATAGTTCACCCCTGCAGATTCTGAAATATTCTTAACAAATTACTGTGAACTATATTTGAAAAATAAATGGTAGAGTTGTGCAAAGCTTCCAACATTGAAGAAAACCCAGGATGCAACAGTTGTTGAAAATACATTTCCCATCTGGCACGTAGCGATCCAAGTATTATAATGATAGCGGCTTTCCTATACAAATTATTTAAGTCTAGCACTTAGCCCTTAGGATAGGACCGACGTCCTTAAGTCCTTAGGGTGAATAAATCCTTGCTTCTATAAAAGGTCTATTCAATAGTTACACTCAATTTCTTAAGCAAATTATTTAACTCTGGGACACTGAGGCCTAGACCTTTGAAGTCTAGGAGTTGTTTAGGACTAGATTTCAGCGGAGCATAATAGTATTGAGGCTTTAAGTGCAGCAAAAATGACTCTAATGATGTCTGGAAAATAGATCAGAGTTAAAAGTGTCAAAGAAAAGTGATACTTCAAAAAATACGATTAAATGAGTAAAAATGAGATATTAGTTCTGACATTTGTGAACATCTTGAAAATATCTTTAATACCTAAGTGCTAATTACGTTAATAGCCTTGATGTGGATATATTTTTTTTGGAAGGACAGTCTTTTAAAAAGGAAGCTATTTAAACGTATAGTACAAAATTTTTATCTAGCTCCTTTTTAGTAATTATAAATATAAATTTGTTCTACTTTTTTATAATTACTGGATTGTAAACAAGTTTCTTTTTTTGTTTTACCTGACTCTGCACCCTTATTAATATCCACTCTCTCGATACTGTTTTCAACATGAACACCAGCTATATTTTGTGAACGACTCCTGGTCTTGTTCACTGCAGAGCATTCTTCACTATATGGCTGATGTTTTATTAAATTCACACTAATAAAAACCTGCTCCGAATAGGTTTGTTAACAAGCTTGTTAATTTTAACATCATCTTTTACAGCAGCCGTAACTTTATGGTATTTGATCACCTCACAACGTATTATTGAATTTATTTCAAAATAGATTGGAGAGGTGAAGAGGTAGAATGATCCTCTTTTTATGACTGGGACACTGAGATGCATTATCTGAAAAATCCATGACTGGCTTGAGCACCTATAAACTTATTTTTAGAGTACTTAGCCCTTCAGTTTGGAGTACTGCTCCCAGCATCTTCAACTGCAGCTGAAGGTGTCCTGCGGGTCAGCAGTTTAGTCATTCACCGTATTGAACCTACATCCAGAATAGGAGGAACTCACAACCTGCAGCCTAAAAACGGTTTGATGTAAGTGGTGTGAATTAACGGTTCTACCGTGTGTCGCTGCCGTGGTTTAGCCTCCGACGCCAACAAAGAACCTGGCGGCCCCTCTCTCCACCCCCAAGGCCAGGGCAGGGGGGATCGAAGAAAAAGGCAAAACTCGTAGGTTGAGGCAAAGGCAGTTTAACAGAACAGCAAAGGGAATGGGCAAACAACAACACTAACACAGATAAAGGAACGTACAAACACGATGATGGTTGCAGCGCTCACCCACCGGAACCGGGACGTCCCTGCCCGCTCCCAGCGGCCACTTCCTGCCCCCTCCCCTGGTGGCTCCTGGCTATAGACCGGGCACAGCTCACCGTGGGGTGGGATACCTGGGTCGCCGCCTGAGTCTGGGGAGAATTAACCCTGTCCCCCCTGAAAGAAAGTTTTTGCATGGCTAGACTGTGACAAACCCAAGTAGAGGAGAACCTTGAGAGGATTAGGTCTCCCTGTTCCTTTCTTTAAAGTGAGCACACCAAAAGACATCAAAGGCTCTCAGTCTTTAAAGCTGGATTATTTAGAATATAAAAATACATACATTGAAACAAGGTAATTCCCTTTATTAAAAAAAAAAAAAAAAAAAAAAGAAAACTCCCCAATAAACCCAAGATGTAGTCTGTTTCATACATCAGAATTACACAAAAAGGTTTGAAACAATTCTCCCTTACTCGCACTGTATCTTTTTTCTACCTTTGCTTTTTAATCAAATAACTCGGCATGTTCTGAGTGAACAAACTCCATGGATTCCCTCCAGGCCTTTAAGAAATCTCTTGCCCCCCCCAGGCTTGGCTTTTGTTGCTACCTGACAACAGGCCCTTTGCTTCTCACAAAGTCTCAGTCTCCCTCACTCTGTAGGCTCCCACCCAGCCCCTGCCTGCCTCACCCAGTATTTTTCAAGCTGACCAGATGCTCACCGTAAGAAAGCAGTCTTCCCTTTCCCGTAAGCATTCATTTCAAGGAGGAAGGCAGCAGCCTAGACAAGTAGCCTTTTTCCCTGTTGTTCAGCCATACGCTATGAACGGAGCATGCAATGGGGTTGTACACATACAGTGAACTATCACACAGTTTGGTTCATCATACAACTGTAGAAATCGCAGTCTTCCTAATCTTAGAGTGAGTATTTCACCACCATAATGTCAATAAAAATCTCTTTGGCTTGCACTGATAGTTTGAAGAGTGAAGAGTTCCAGTTTGTCCCATTATAATTTGGTCATTAACAAAACTGCCTTTCTGCCTGCTCCCAGTTCTCTCCTCCAGCTCATCTTATTTCGCTTATCCCCTTTATTCTTTCATCTAGGCTTTCTGTGCCATCAGTTAGGGTTCACCTAGATACACTGGCTCCTCACCAACCATCTCCATTTCTTTTATTGTGCTTATTCTCAGATCTTTCCTTGTCATTTCTGTTTACCATCACAAGTTCAATGTTTGAGTTTTCTGTTCACCCACTGACCTCTTCTCTTTCAGTCTTTTAGTCCCATGCTCTTTCTCATGAAAAAATGAGCTCTGAGTCCAACATTCCTTGTCCATCGTGTTCCTAGCTCCAGTTCCCTTGTCCTTCTTTCTAACTTATTGCAAGTCCCTTTCTGTCTCTGTATTGAAAAAGGCTACTTTTCTGTTAGAGCAGCCTAAGAAAGTGAATTTCCTGAATTTAGTACCAGGATGGCTGTCAGAACTTCCAGGCAGTATAGTTATTATCCGAGGAAAGATTCAGTCAGTTCCACATAGCTTTTATTGTTAGCAGTTCTGTAATGATGAGCATGTGAAAGCTTTTCAGGGGCTTATACCTTGAGCAAATTTGAAGATTTTAATGGGATAACCACAGACACATTCTTGACAGACTTTGAAAAATCTCTTTTCCAAAATATGTGTCATTGCAGATTTTTTGATACGAGGAAACTGTATTTTATTTTCTTTGTATTCTTTAGACATTTTCATGGGAATCTGTTTTATTGAACAGTTATAGTGGAAAAAAAAGTGCAAGTAAATTCATCCTGAGTTGTTCACTCAGCATGGAAAATTTGAGTTCAGACTGTTGAACCTAAGCAAAGTTATAATCAACTGAAAGTATGAACCACTGACCAACCTTAATAATAGGTGGTGCCAGCAGTCCTGCTTAAAATCTTTGTGATGTTCTTGTTGTCATGGAAGCAACTGTTCCAACACAAATTCCCATAAGACTTCATTCTGTGATAGTAAGAATAATATACTGCATTTAAATGTACTTGTGTATGACTCAGTTTCTCAGAGTGAGAACACCAGTGCTTTAATTCTCACATTATCAGTGTAAAATGTCATAACTGGATGTATATTCCAGAGATGGATATACTATGGAGTAAGATGTGAAGTATGGAGAAGCAGTCAAATCTCAACTTAGAGTGACTGTGAAATCTGTAATACATACTGAGACATATATCATATTTTTGTAACACAATGTGATTTTACAAAATCAAGAGGAAACCTGACTTCACAGGTATAGTTGCATTTACTCCTCCACTACTTTTCTGCTAAAGTATATTGATTACCTTTAGATTTATAGTAGAGACTGGTGCAGGCTGCAATCAGCTTATTTCCCTTACTTGTGTATCTGCGCAAAGGCACATTGTGTCTTCTGGCACCTGGAAAAAAAGCCATTTCTTTGCCTTTGAGGACTTAGGTGTTCCTGACACTCCTCCAAACAGTCATTGCACCAGAAATGTGGGAAAGGAGGGAAAGTTTGCCTAACAGGTAAATAAAGAATATAGAAAAAGACGTAAAGGCTACATGAAACTGAGTTTAAATAGAATAATACCTAAGATTTTTATTTAATTATTATTGATTTTTAAAAAACCTTATTGGATTTATAAAACCACCTCTTTTTACCTTTAAATATAAATTCAGTGTCATGTAACTCTGTGCAATCATAAAACCAGTGCATACAGTAGTGATGCCGTTCAGTTTTCTGCTCAGCTCTGATGTTGAACGTTCCTTACGCTGTGCTACTGACAGTAGAATTTACTTTTACTTGCCAGCAAAAGAGAAATAAAACCAATAAAACCAATATACATTGAATCCCTTGGCTCCAAAATTTTTCATTTGGTTTCTAGAAGTGGTACACATTGCTTGAACAGATTTGTTTTCACATAAGGTACTTGTTGCAACTTTTATTATTACTCTTCTTCAGGAAGAATAAAGGAAAAAACCTGCCTCCCTCATGATATGTTCAGTGATGCCTCCTTCAAATGTCTGCTCCTAATTTGCTGGTATTTATATTTCTGTTACTGAAAGTTATTGTGGCTATGAGACATATCTCATTCTTTCTATAGCAAAACTTGCTGCTATAATTTAAAAATTATATAATTTTTAATATAAGTACCTTCAAGAGGTGATTTCTGAACGCAGGTTCACTTTTCCTCGTCAGGCTGCTAGGAGCTGCTTGTAGACAAAATGTTCACTGTATTTAGAGGTTTCTATCTTTACTAAGCTCAATTAATTAAAAAAAAATTCTAGTGCACGAAAGAGGAGCTTCTAGCTGTAGTACTCAGGGATATTTCCATAGGATTTTTACAGAAAGACAAAAACCAGCCCACACTTAGCTATTTACTGTAAAGTAGTCACCAATTTCATGACTATTTGCACCTGTTTAAAAAATGCTGGGAGCTCCTTGGAACCCCAATCTACACTCAAAGCTGATTGTTCTAAAGATGTCTCAAAGGAGTTCCTCAAAGATCCATACAATTAAATCCCAAATGTCTTAGAGTTATCAACATCATGGTTGTTGAGGGTGTCCAGAAAGACGTCCCTGGCAGCAAGTAGGCTGGGGCTGCCCCTTTCTTGGCACTGGTGAGGCCCCACCTCGAGTACTGCGACCAGTTTTGGGTCCCGCACCACAAAAAAAGACACTGAGGTGCTGGAGCGTGTCCAGAGAAGGGCAGTGAAGCTGGTGAGGGGTCTGGAGCACAAGTCCTACGAGGAGCGGCTGAGGGAGCTGGGGGTGTTCAGCCTGGAGAAAAGGAGGCTGAGGGGAGACCTTATCGCTCTCTGCAACCACCTGAAAGGAGGCTGTAGCCAGGTGGGTGTCGTTCTCCCAAGTAATGGGCGATAGGACAAGAGGAAGCAGCTTCAAGTTGCACCAGGGTAGGTTTCGATTGGATATTAGGAAAAAATTTCTTCACTGAAAGGATTATAAAGCATTTGAACAGGTGCCCAGCGAAGTGGTTGGAGGTATTTAAAAGACGGGTAGACATAGTGCTTAGAGATACGCTTTAGTGATGGTTTTTGTCCGTGTTAAGTTGATCGTTGGACTAGATGATCTGAAAGGTCCCTTCCAGTTTTAGTGATTCTGTTAGTGATTCTATGTCAGATCCCATGTATTTACGCATGAAGGTTTTACTTCCTACATATCGCATAAGCACAGTCACTTGTCTCCCATCCATTCAGTGCTTATGTTTCACACTCAGTTGTTCTTTATGCATGATGGTTTGCTCCCAGACCTTCCAAGGCCACTGCCTCCTTACTTGTCTCATTCTAAGTGCCCACACCCGGCCATTGCGCATCTGCGTCACCTTCACTGGCGCATCATTTGCCTTCAGCTCTGTATACAAACAACTGTGCATGATGGTGCATATGAGTAAATAAGTACAGGAACAGGGGAAACAGACACAAGGATAGCGGCATGAAATTAAATAAATGTATAAGGTTAGAAGAAATAGAATCAGAATTAAGTGTAAATTCAGAAATCAGAGGATTACGGTAGAGGGGCAGTGAGCAAGCAGATGAGTGGCTCACTTCTGACTGCTGCCTTCAGTCTTTCTCTGTGGCAATGTCCCTTCTCATTCTCTCTCACACCTCCCGCTTGCTTCTTGAGGTCTTTCTGCATCAAGGAATCACAAACAGAAGAGCAAGGAGAGTCCCGTATGAAAGATCCCTCAGGAAAGGAACAATTATCTGAACTGGGCAGGAGTTGAGGAGAGAAAAAAATCACACTTCCCTAACCACTAATCCTCTCTTCTTGTCCCTTTAACCCTCGTACTGATGCTGCAGAACAAGGCAGCATCAGTTAACCTTTCTGGGCATGCTCCAACACTCCCAGACTCTATCACATTTTGTAAAACCTTATTCCCAGACTAGTCCTGTGTATCCCCCATGCACATTCCTGCCTTTCCCAAAATAATGAGTGCATGGCAGAAGGTGAATTGTCCATGCAGATAAATGATGCCTTACAAAGCGGCACAGTGTTGTTAGCTTTTACATGCAAGTTTATCTCACATAGCCCAATGGTTACAGAGATTTTTCCTTCACCGTGCATAATTGCAAACTCTGACGTGGTGTGATCAGCAGCTGGTTCAGTCTCCAAAGCTCACTTAGCTCTTGGCATCTTTGTTCAGGCTGCAAGAGCAAAATCCATTAATGTCAGCTGCGGTGCTGTTCTTGTTGTATGGTATGTGCACACGCTAAGGCCAAAACAACCCATAGCTATCACAGAAGTCACTGAACTGTACTGGCTTTGATCATGGACTAAAAGGTCATAGTACTGTGGAGCCCTCTGCTAACACACTGCCATTTCATTCCACTTTTCTATGTTTGCCTTGCCATCCAGTGTTTTGTTTGAAAAAAACATTCCGTTGATCAGTGGGCTTGACCTTTTCTTTCTAACCAGATTTACTATTCTGCGTATATTTCTCTTCCCTTGTTAGGAGGTTAGTAAAACACATCAGAAAAAGAGACCAAACACACAAAGTAAGAAGCTATTAGTGTAAAAAGTGATAAAGTAAAATTCATTATAGTAACAAGCTTCAGTTCTGGTTCCAGTTACTCAAAATTTCTTCCAGTGTCTGCAGAAATGGAACCAAGACAGGAACTTAGTTTGCTGCAGTCTGCAGGTCTGCAGACAGGAACTTCTGCTGAGTCTGGAGTTCTTTATGTCTCTCAAAGGTTCTCTTATAGGAATGGATTACAGTAGATGTGCAAGCTGAGTACTGGTTTATTCCTGTTATAAAAGAGGATTAAAAAGGAGGGTGGCTTCAAAAGCTAGTGCCACCAGCAAAGTGAAACTGAAAAAAGAGCAAAGAAGCTGCTGTACAAATTGAAAAATCCATTGGATAATATTACTTTTGATACTAGAGCATAGGTACCACACTTCACAAATTGCTCATTATCACTGACTTCTTGTAGCAAGGAGACTCTAATGTACACAGTCTCTGGCCACTTTATTCACTCTTAACAAAGCTAGGAAAAAACTCTTAAATAAGCTGCTTTTGCAGCTGAAAAACAGTTTGTCACAATATCATCTGAAAAAAAGAGATTCAATTCATTGGTGCTGCACTTACATGATTGAACAACTTTTGGGACAGAGGAATGCAGTGCATGAATTCAGAAACAAGTAGAAAATAGACAGGGCAGATGTTACACTGACCTCTGCCCGTTAGAATCTGATAGGTAGTTTAGCTTATCCCTTTTTGACCAGATAATATTGCCTCTAGGGAAATCATTATCAGCAGTGCATCTTTTAAGCTGTGTGTTGTCACACGTTGGATACGTATACTTCTTTGGGGAAAAAATTATTTCAGTTGAAACCCAAAACTGATACTGATACTGCTGCTGGTGTATAAAAATAAATAGAAGTTTATGCATAAGTATGCATTTGCACATAAATATAGATATGGTCCAGCTGTAAGAAATGACTTGGTAGAATTGTTATTTTTCAAATAATTTATCTTCCTTCTTTTCATAAGACTTTTACTGATAGTTCTTCCTCCACATCATACTTCTAACACTGAAAACGGAACAGAAGAGAAAATGGATTGTTGTTCTAATGAAAAAATATTCTATAGATTCTTACCCCAGAACCTTCTTGGAGCTGTGAATTAGCATCTGAATTGAATTGGTTTTGGTGGTTTCTCTACAATTGTTTAACCCTGAAATAAAGTAGTGATGAGATGTTTTGTGAGCTTTATTTGTCTGGCTGATGTCAAAGCAATGTGTGTTGCATTTAGAACAAACAATAACAAAGCACTAGTGAAGACGCATTTCCACAGCCTTGTGCAACCCTTAGAAAAAATCTGCTCTGTTGTCTACTCCACAAGCTGAGTTTCATCTTATGTGTGTTCATTTGTGGTGCATGAGAGGAGCGGAAGAGTTACATTTTTCCTTATCGTTACAGATCTTGTAAATCACGATTGTTAATCCTCATAGTAATAGAAGGAAATGAAAGGTAGAGACAAAAAGACATCAGTAGTGACTATTTCATCTTCTATGAATGAGACGGGATTTGAGAGTTTTTAACCTTCTACAAGGAGGGAAGCTTAACAAGAAGTCTAGGGCTGTTCAGCTAGAAGGGTGTCACTTATAAAGAAAAACTAAAAATACCCAAATATATCAATTTTTTCCTGGTTGAAGAAGAGATCTTCTGAACATTGAAACTGTTGCTTTAGGCACAACATATGCAGATTGGTTTTAAAAATCAGAGGAATGCAAAGCGGTTGTCTATCTGTGGTCATTAACAATATTCTCTGTTATCTGGCTCTGGTTATCGCTAATGGTATTCTTTTAGATACAATTTTGTGTGATCCTTCACGTAACAATGCAGATCTCTAAATGGATGAATTAGGCTAATAGAATATAATATTGGCTAGCTGTAACAGAATCTGCAATGTGAATTTATACCTAGCCATATTTTAATTTCTTCCACAAAACACAGTAAGATCAAACAACTCTACAACTAATGTTTCATTTCATTCACAGTGTCCTAATTACCTATTAAATGTAAAGATAGATCTGCCCTTTATAGCTATGCCATAAGCATATGCAGGTTTATTAATTTAAATTATTTCATATACAGTATTTTCTGTATATGAAAATGTTCAAAGAAAAGTGTCAGTGGATACTACAAAATCCATCTTTTTCTTTCAGTAAGTTTAAGAACTTCCATTTCACAGTTCACTTAGTAAATAATCTTCACATCATCACAGTTGGGAACAAGACAGGATTTCTCTATGACTTTTTTAGCTTATTAAAATGATATTTTTGTGTGTGTTTGAGGAAGATGAAATTTAAAAAATAGGTAAAAGAAGGAACTTACTAAATTTGGTCAGCAAATCTCATTTTTATTTTCTGTATCCTGAGTTTAAAACAGTAAAAATTAAACCCACAGAAATACTAGGACTTGAAAGTTCAACTATGCTCCCCACACAAGAGCAGCAATGCAGATTTCATAATGAAAAAAAATACATATACGTGTTTATATATGCATTTCTATACTTATTATGCTATACAGTATGAAAACCACATGAATTTATCAATATGAATAGTTTATTTCTGTTTCCTAATTCTATCTTGATCACATGGGATACAAAGACAAGCTTTAGCCTTACTGAAGAATTGCTTGCTCTTTTTCTCTTTTTCTGATACATGTAGTTGTTAGGGAATTGAAATGGATATTTTCTGTCAGAAAACATTGTTTATTGGCTCACAATATTTTAAATCATATTTTTTAGTGAATTCTTTACACATTTTTCTATTTTATTTTTACTGAGCATGAGTTTCCATTTAATGGTCCATAATGATACAATAACCTAACTTTGTAAGTGGGTAGAATTAGTGTAAGACTGCAAGTTATTTGTCTACATGAGATTATTTCTTTGTGCATGTAGTAACTTCCATTTACCAGAATTAAATTTCAATTGTCATTATGGAAGTAAATTTCACTTTCTCTAGAAATCTTATACAACTTCTGCAATCTTGACTAATCTAAGCAATGCTCTTCTCCCAGCAAATATCACCACCTTCCTCTCCATCTTCCTTTCCATATCAGTACTGAGTATATCTGACAACCACATTCCTCCTGCAAATCTTTGGGGAATCCAGTTACTAACTTTTTTGTCATGCTGAAAATTGGTAATTTATTCTTATATTTTATTTTCTATATGTAAATCCATTTATAATGCATCACAGTATTTTACCTTTCACGACTAGGAAGTTTTAGTAAAAGCTTTTGTGAAGTATTGTTAAGGACTTCTTAAAGGTCAAAAAAAATTATATGAACCTGTTCTCTTTTATTCACTGTTTTAGCAGATTAGGGGGGGTTTGAATTTCCTTTCTGTAAGCCTGCTCATATGGAGTTTATTTAGGTGGTATGCAATTCAGTTTCTGTAATTCAGAAAAGTGGTTTCAACACGTTTATCTGGATCATCAAAAATATTGATGAGGCAGGTCTGAGGTTAAGCTGGGAAGTGAGTCAATGGGTGAGGGTTAGGATGTGAGTTGGTGGGGTATGTGGTCAGGCACAGAGGCCTTGCAGATACCAAGTAGTGAAGTGGGGCAAAGGGCCCCAGTTCAAAAGCAGCTTCTATAGGAAGGAGGCGTAGAGCCTCACTGGAGCTTTTTCCAGCTTTTTCTTCAGTGCAATTCTTATCAGCTGGCTTTGAGTGCAGCCAGCTAAACTCCTAGAAGTGCGTGAGTAAGCCAAGGACTCTGACATAGAAATGAAGTAAGGCTTACTAGCCTATGGCAATGCAAGCCAACCTAATATATTCTAATTAAACTCTATATTGGTATGAATACTTAATTACTTCATGGAATACTTATATATATATAAAACAAAAAAAAGAGTAAAGGCTTGTTCTTTAAGAAAAACGTAAGAGGATTCCTCGGTGTGTGGGAAGTAATTTATTCATTTAAAAGGAAGCAAAGACAGTTGGAGGAACGAATCTGTGTAAAATGTAGAAATTTCATTTGGAAGTACAGGCTGCAGAACCACCGCTATCTTTACAATTCCTTTTTGATTCATTGCAACTTTTTATCTCCATCTCTGTCCCACATTTCCAGGGTAACAAACCAGAGCTAATGGTGGATTTCATTATTCTGCATTGATAGAGAAGCACCCTCAAAGGTAACTTGTAATTTTTGTTCAAAGACTAGCAATCCTCCCTGGCAACTGATTAATTTGTATATAATTATCTGGAAAGGTTGACTGGGTGTTACCTGATAGTTGGTGATCATTTTGTGCAAGGGTGATGACACAATGATTCTATGACTGAGATGAAAAGAGGAAGTAATGAATGATATTGTATTCTCTGAAAGATTGTCCTGAGTTTAAGAAAGCTTCTGGGGAAGGAGAGAAAAAAAAAAATCTGAATATTTTTCTGTTTGTAGAACTATACTTGTCATTTTAGACACACAATATCGTTATAACGTTTGGGCATCTGTATCTGTCTCATAGTATGTACCTCTGTAAGGAAGAACTGCAA
Source organism: Rhinoptilus africanus (assembly GCA_013400135.1). Lineage (NCBI taxonomy): Eukaryota > Metazoa > Chordata > Aves > Charadriiformes > Glareolidae > Rhinoptilus > Rhinoptilus africanus. Next base: position 1,724 of record VXBO01014933.1, on the reverse strand, counting down.
AAAAAAAAAAAAANAACTTGTAATTTTTGTTCAAAGACTAGCAATCCTCCCTGGCAACTGATTAATTTGTATATAATTATCTGGAAAGGTTGACTGGGTGTTACCTGATAGTTGGTGATCATTTTGTGCAAGGGTGATGACACAATGATTCTATGACTGAGATGAAAAGAGGAAGTAATGAATGATATTGTATTCTCTGAAAGATTGTCCTGAGTTTAAGAAAGCTTCTGGGGAAGGAGAGAAAAAAAAAAATCTGAATATTTTTCTGTTTGTAGAACTATACTTGTCATTTTAGACACACAATATCGTTATAACGTTTGGGCATCTGTATCTGTCTCATAGTATGTACCTCTGTAAGGAAGAACTG
>VXBO01014932.1:0-10475 GCA_013400135.1 Rhinoptilus africanus | reverse complement strand
GCCGCCTCAATGGGGCTGCGGCCGCCCATATGGTGGCCACGGCCGCTGAATCCCTGTGTTTAAATGGGGGAGAAAGTTCGGGTTTTAAAACATTTCAAAGTGGTTGAAAGGGTCCCCACCAGATCCTGTCACAATTCCCCCCGAGCTTTGAAGGCCGGGGCCATTGTTCGCCGATTATAAATGATATTACTTTAAAGTTGATTTCCCACAATATTTAAAGGATGTAGCGGGAGCGTCGCTATTTATTTTTGGCGTAACTTTTCAAGGGAATTAGCATAAGCAGCCCATGCGTCCCTCATCCCGTCTCTCCCCCTTTATGCGACATCAAAACGAAAAAAATATGCTTTGAAAGGAGAGGGAGAGCTAATTTCGGGACAAGGACTTCTCTGCCTCGCCAGAAACCTCCCTCTCCTTGGCCCACGGCGGCCTGGGGTGTCCCCAGCCAAACCGGCCGGCCCCGGGACGCAGCCCCCCCACCGCCCGAAAGGAGAGCACAATGCAACTTTCCCCCCTGTTTTAATGACAGAAATTACATTAAAAGTGGTGGAAATGCCCTAATTAAAAAACGTGCCGCTTAAATGATATGCCAAACGCTCAGCTGCAGAATAGCGTGTTTAGCTAGTTGGTGAACTCGCTACTATTTCTTTTAAAATTACATGTTAAAATTTTAAAAGAAATCTTACTTTTCTCTGGTGCAACACATTACAAAGAATGGACAGTCCTTTTATCTAAATATAAAATTCCATTTTCAGCAATTATAGCCTGTTCTTGGTGATGATATAATTACAGCTGTGCTCAGTAATAGGTGTCAAGGCAATGCACACTCATACAATAGTTGAATAAAACTGCAGAACAATGCAGGCACTTCTAAATTCACAACCTTTAAAATGAAATTGACTGTGCAGAATTCAAATAAAAACTGGATAAATATTTTTTAAAAAAGATTACAAGCTTGGTTTGGTTTCTTAATAGCATTTTCTGCAAACCTATCAACATCTAATTGATTAGATGGGAATTACTGATTATAGATAATCTGAAATACTGAACATCACTATTTTAAATATAGCAATAGGTAAATAAATGCAGCAGCCAGAGGGAACTGCCATGGCACTTCAGCAGCGATTCGTGCGAAGAATCATTTTCAGGGGAAAGTATTTTTAGGAGGGTTTTATTCCAGAGGAAAAACAAAATGAAATTAAGACCAGGCGATCGTAACTCCTTATCTCCGATGTTTACAATAACTCTGGAAAGTGAAATGTTTCCATGTTACCCGTGTCATCAGCACAATGTTGCTTTGATACCCGAGACGTTTTTAAGGGAGGGTGTCAGCAAACGTGGCCCAACTTGTTTTCAACTGCGTTATTTCTCTGATAGGGATCTTAAAACATGGGTACCCGTGTTTCACTTTCCGGCTCTCGGTTCCGCAGATGGCTGTCCGCAACAGGAAGGAGGAGGGGAAAACACTAACTCCATCAGCTCTAACGGGGAAGATTCAGACGAGGCCCAGATGAGACTCCAGCTGAAAAGAAAGCTGCAGAGAAATAGGACATCCTTTACCCAAGAGCAAATCGAAGCCCTCGAGAAAGGTGAGTGACATTTTCCTACTGTCTGAAGCAGGAGAGAAAAGCAAAAACGTGCCCTGGCTATATGAAGAGCTGAAAGGAAGCGTGGCATTCACGTGCCTTATATAGAGGTATATATTTTAAGTCTGTGGCTCCCTCCATGCTCTTTTATTCACTGAGCTCCAAACATTCACCGCTGGCTGCGATAGGCACCGAAAAGCTGTCAAAAGGTTTTCAAAGGGAACATACTCGGGGCACAGATCATACAGAAACATCGGTCTTACTCCCTGGGCTCCCCTCCTGGGGGATAAGTCTCCTCCTGCCGAGTGTCCCTGGCCGGGAAGGCGAGGGCAGGCAGCTGGGGGTTGCAGCAGCCCCCCACGCCTGCCCCCACGCTCGCTGCCCGTCCCCAGCACCGCCGCTGCCCGGGGCTGGGAGCAGGTGCCCTTTTCCCTGGCCGGCCTGGGTGCACCTCGCCTCTGACCCGCTGCACATCTTTGTTCTTATTTTCCGCTGTTATTTAGCGACGTGCCATTTTGCTTCTTGGTGACAGGGTCAGAGCTGCCTTGGGGACCCCCTTGGTGGAGGCAGAAGCCCCCACTGCTGCTTGAAAGACGCAGCATTGCACCCAAACCTGCCTGTCCCCTGAGCGATGCTCCCCAGCAGGCAAGGCATCCTCCTTCCTAACACACACACGCAGAGAAAGCTCAGCTTTGCCTTTACAGCCATGTTTCTTGACAGCATTTAGAGCACAGGCAGTGCAGGAATGACTCTGTTTTTACAGTCGGCCACATTTACTCTTTTGCAACTAACCCCAAAATATTTCCTTCCGCAGAGTTTGAGAGGACCCACTATCCCGATGTGTTTGCAAGAGAGAGACTAGCTGCTAAAATAGACCTGCCTGAAGCAAGGATACAGGTACCGAGATGCCGTGCAATTATGGCTATTATTATTTTTACTATCGCTGTGACAATGTTGTTATTCCTGGCTTCTCAAAGCGCAGGGCAGCCCCTATTTATGGTGGGATATTTATCCGTCTCCTCCTTCAGGAAAATATCAGCATCTGGGGTTTGCTTTCGGATGCTGCTTTGCTGTACCGCGAGCCAGCTTTCTATCAGCACAGGCTTGAGTTCCGTGGGGGAGGTCCTCATAAGCCCATTCACATCTCTCAAACGCTGTATTTTCAGGTGTGGTTTTCTAACAGAAGGGCCAAGTGGAGAAGGGAAGAGAAGCTGAGGAACCAGCGAAGACAAGCCAGCAACACTCCCAGCCACATTCCCATCAGTAGTAGTTTCAGCACAAGCGTTTACCAGCCGATCCCGCAACCGACCACCCCCGGTAATGCCACCAACCCTCTCACCTTCCTCCATCCTCTTGGGAAAATGAGACCCTGAGAGTGTTATCGCCAGTTGTAACTGCGGTTAAACTAATGTGTTCGTCTATCTGTCTATTCTATTATAGTTTCCTCTTTCACATCAGGTTCCATGTTGGGCAGAACGGACACGGCGCTCACAAACACGTACAGCGCGCTGCCGCCCATGCCTAGCTTCACCATGGCCAACAACCTGCCTATGCAAGTAAGTCTGGCGTTGCTGCCGTGCCAGCACACTCCCTCGGGACTCGGCGGCCCCTGGGGTGTGCGGAAGCACGGGTGGGGGACCCTCCTCCGCAGGATGGGGGGTTATGGACCCAAATCCCGCTGCAGGGAAACAGGCACCAAAGGCTTCCCCGGCAACTGAAAAGATGCCCTGTTTGGGAGAATCACAAGGGTGAGGGCACTGTAAGTCCTGGTGCTCAACCAAGCCCTTTTCCCTGGATTTTAAAAGAGAAAGGTCCTCAAAATTACAAGGCAACAAATCTGGGATGGAAAAGCCCTTTTCGGAAAACCCCCGCGGTTAACCTATGGAACTCACTGGTGCAGTATTGTGGAAATTGCTGCCTGAATAAGCTGCTGGAGGGATCCGACCTTCTTGGTGTAGGTGACATGGCGGCGGCGCATTAGGAACACCTGAGAGAGGGAAGGATGTGATTAGCATCAGTGGTTATGCCAGCTAAGCCAGAATTGCAAGAGCTGTCAATCCTCATGCCTGAAAGCATTAGCTGATCACCAGCTGGGTTAGGAAGAAATCTATTCCTTTGGGGTCTGTTTCTATAGACCTTTCAGATGCAAAATTCCTCCTTTTTTAATGGTGGGGTTGGCCTAGGAAGGTGCTGGCCAATTACGGGAGTTTTACAGCTTTGTCTGAGGCACACAGCATTGACCACTGCTGGAGACAGGCGAGCAGATTAGAGAGCCTGACTCCTTCGCTGCGGCAATTACTATGTTACTAATTGCTGAACCAAAATTAACCAAATAAAGTTAGAGTCTCCCAAGTCTGTGGAAAGGAATGACGTTGGCTGGGTCGCTATTTCGTGACGTTGGAGGCCGTCGGCGCCGTTCCCGGCAGCAAGAGCAGGCGACAAAAGATCAAAGAGACGGTATGGGAGGGAATACTTGGGAAAAGCAGGAGGCTCCCGGCTCACTGTTGGGCACCTGGGCAGGGACCTGGAATGTGTGAGATGCTCTGGGAAGTCCTGCTGACGTGGCCAACCACGGTGTGATGGCCATGCAATGTTTGGAGAGGGAGATTTGGCAGCCGATAACCATCGGCATCTCCCTGGGGATGCGAGGCGCCTTGCCGGTTCTCTCCCAGAGCATGTGTGTGCACTCAGCGAGCGAGGCTGTCGGTATTTTCGGAGACGGCATGTGTCGGGGGGACGTGGAGGTGGAGGAAATACGTTCAGACATGTCTAGTCTCATGTGCTCGGAGCAGGAATTACTCATCCTGCTTTCCCACTGCCTCCCTGTGCCGGGGCTGCACTGGTCCCCGCTCCCCCGGTATCTCGGAGCGGTAGATGCCCCTGCTTGGGGCATCCCTTGCCATCCCTCACCCCCTTCCCCCAGCTGCTCTCCCCCTGGCAGATGGGATTTTAGGGGTTGGTGTTTAGGTCAATGGAGATGTCTGGTCTCCTGGGATGCTGCTGGCATGGGTTTGGGGTGACTGAGGCTCTGAAGGGGGATCAACGCACATGTCCATGCGCATTGATCCCCCTTCAGAGCCTCGGTCACCCCAGACCCACATGTCTGTGCATATGTAGGACCAGCCTGTGTGCCTCAGTGGAGTCATTTTCAGTTACACCACTAATAGTCCTTAGTTACACCACCAGATGTGAGATAAGATGCCAGCCCTGCTCTGTCTCTCCGGGGCTGCAAACGGCAGGAGACATCCTTCTCCTACACAGGCGCAAAGAAGGGCTTTGCTTCCTCAGTTTAGGTATGTAACACCTCTGTTAGCATCTAGACGTAGGGATCTGCTCATCAAGCGCAGCTTGAAAAGGCGCCGGTGACCGTCCCCCTTGTTTCTGTATACCAAAAACCCTCGGGAAGAGGCTGCTTGGTTGAGCTCCTAAAGAGGGCTCTCCATCTAGGTCCCCGAGTTTGAAACCAAAGCTCATTTTTCGCTGCTCCCGAGGGCTGGCACATCCATCCAGAGGAGCACAATGTCACATTTACTTTGGCTGATAGTTAACACCGTTTTGTCCTTTGCTTCCGTAGCCCCCGGTACCCAGCCAGACCTCCTCCTACTCTTGCATGCTGCCCACCAGTCCATCGGTGAATGGACGGAGCTATGACACCTACACCCCTCCCCACATGCAGACACACATGAACAGCCAGCCGATGGGTACCTCTGGCACCACTTCCACAGGTGAGTGTCCCCGCGTCCCTTCCGCCTTTCTGCCAGCGCCGCTTCCTTGCTCCGGCCATCCGGCTTTTCCACATGTATTCGCTGGGAGAAGCCTCTCCCCATGGCTGGGAGAGGTCTCTCAGGTTTTAGTAGCTGCCAAACCGGGCAGAAGATGAAAATGTATAACCTTGTGGGCTAGAGCACAAAGTCTGATTTTTTAAGCAGCTGCCGGAGGGGTAGATGAAAGGCGGCTGATGGAGAGAGGTGGCGTTTGAAGAGCGGTGCGGTGGAAAGCTCTTCAGTCAGGCCCCCATCCCGCAAAATCTTCCCTGTATAATTAAATCCCAAAGCAGCATTTTATTTTGCTGTTAAATTTCAGCGGAGATACACCTGTGAAGTTAAGCGTACGTGAAAGCGTTTACAGAAATGGGAGTGTTTTTACCGTGTCAGAGGCCATTTTTTGCTAAAGATTTGAAGTTATCAAAAAGGCAGGAAACCTGCAGAAATATTAGCCTATGCATAAGAAGGCAAAACAGGGTGCAGAAGGGTAAGTGTCAGCATAACCAGGAGCAAGCCAGGTGCATTTTAAAAAGAATAGAAATGTTCAGTGTATTTTGGGCTGAATTCCCAAGTGATACAAGTGCGCCGAGGCTCTGGCATTTATCTCAAAGCATGACAGTTTATTTATAACAACAAATCAGTGAGATGTGCACAGGTTTTTCAAACATGCCCCCCTCCCCCCCAGCTGATTCTACAGCCTTATGGATGTTGAGGTTTAATACCTACTACAACACAAGCACAACTCTGTGAAACCGTAAAGCAGAAATTGTGCTATGTATAGAAAAACTAAAATATCCATTTCCCCCCTCAATTTCCAGGTCTCATTTCCCCTGGAGTGTCAGTTCCAGTTCAAGTTCCTGGCAGTGAACCTGATATGTCTCAATACTGGCCAAGATTACAGTAAAACATGTGTTAATTCCGTAAATGACTATATGGACAACAGTTGGATGTTCAGCAGTATTTTATAAAGGAAGAATGGCTCTCAGAGTACTTCTGTACTGCAACTGTGCCCTATGCTGAAACACATGGAAAAGACTTTCACATGGACCTTTGTACACTGAAGGCATTATATCAGTTGGAACAAATCTTCATTTTGGTATCCAAACTTTTATTCATTTTGGTGTATTATTTGTAAATGGGCATTTGTATGTTATAATGAAAAAAAAAAAAAAAAAAACAATGAAAACTGGTTGGATGTTTGATTTGTGTTGGTCATGAAGTTGTTTTAAAAAAAAAAAAAAAAAAAAAAAAAAAAAAAAAGGTAGACTGGAGGGATGTTTTATCTGTGTTGGTCATGAAGTTTTTTTAAAAAAAAAAAAAAGAAAAGGAAAAAAAAAAAAAGAAGCCATGATCAACAAGCTTTGCCACGAATTTAAGAGTTTTATCAAGATATATCGAATACTTCTACCAATCTGTTCATAGATTATGGATTGATGTTCCAAGTTTGTATCATTCCATTGCATATAATTAAACCTGGAACAATACGCACTAGATTTATGTAAGAAAAATATCTGTTGGTATTTCCAAAGGTTGTTAACGGCTGAAGCTATGTGCAAACAGGGGTTAAGAGAGAACTTCGATGAAGAAAAGAGTTTGATAGATAAAAGGTAGATTGTGTCTTCGATATAATCCAATTTGTTTTATGTCGAAATGTAAGTATTTGTCTTCCCTAGAAATCTCCCAGAATGATTTCTATAATAAAGTTAATTTCATTTATATTTGACAAGAATATTCTATAGATGTTTTATACACATTTTCATGCATCATACGTTTCTTTTTGGTCGGCAAGAGTTAATTGTTCTTAGATATAGTTGTACTACTGTTCACAGTCCAATCATTTTTGTGCATCTAGAATTCATTCCTAATCAATTAAAAGTGCTTGCAAGAGTTTTAAACTTAAGTGTTTTGAAGTTGTTCACAACTACATATCAAAATTAACCATTGTTGATTGTAAAAACCATGCCAAAGCCTTTGTATTTCCTTTATTATACTATTTTCTTTTTAACCTTATAGTGTGGTGTTGCAAATTTTGTTACTGTGTTAGGTTAATCTCTTTAAGTTTTATTTTGAATTTATTTTCAGTTGTGAATAAGGAGGGATTCTCAAGAAAAGATTTTATAGACTTTCAGCGCTTCCTCCAGCCTGTAATTTGGGCTAACAAAAAGAAGATAGGTTCACGTATCTAATTGCAGCTGAGAGCAGGAGGAGGTTGTTTATTTAGCTCGGGTTTCTGGGGATGCTCTAAATGAACTCCAGAATCCAGCAGAATTTCCAGCGGGGAGTTTGCATCGTGCCAGTCAGCGGCAGAGACGCGATGCACGCCTGTGTCTATCTCTCGTAATTATACATAAAGCGCGTATAGACACATATACACACAAATATACATTCCTGACTTCTAAAAATTGTTTTTGTTAGGATGCTTCAAAAGGAAAAAAAAAAACCAAACGCCGACCAGCTGTGTTTTTTAACAGGCTCTTTGGGAGAGTGAATACCATCCCTTTATATTGCCACACAGCACAATCTTAGTGTAATTTTCCATTGAACTTGTAACCTGGTTAATACCTCAATGCGCTTTGTGTGAGGGTTGTTAGTGTGGGCGTGGGTGGAGAGCTGCATGTCAAGGAATAATGAGAGAAGACAAATCAACAGGCAACAACAATGTGAGCTGGGACCGGCTAGTGAAAGCGAAAGGCCTTTAGTCACTGGCAGGGAAATCTAAACATTCCCATATCTATGAAGCTGGCTCATTGTGGCACAGTTGTTACTCGCGATGCTGTGCTGAAAAAGGGATCTGATGATTAAAAAGCCAAGGCGCGGCGAGTTTTGAGTCAAAGCGCAGGCATCACAAGCAGCCTTTGTAAAGCAAAGATACCATCTAGGCCGGTTATGTTTTCCTTTTGGCGTGTTTGTCACTGCAGATAACACTTCACCGTAAACTTGGAGCAGCGCAGTTGTGGTGCCGAGGTAGTCGCCACGCTGCAGACAAGATTAAACGCACGTAAACGCTGAATCCTTTAGGGACAAAGAGCAGCTTAGCCCAAAGCATGGTACCATAGTTAATAAAATCAAGAGCTCACAGCCAGCAAAAATCTGCAGAAACATTAGATTGAAATCTTCCCTTTTGACCGATACTTGTCAGTTGTAAGTATATTTGTTACTCCAGCATTAAGTAGTTTTAATTACCTGGAAGCCACCTGTTGGCAGATATTAATGAAACATGGATTTATTTTATTTTTCAGTTATATATATTTTTATCAGACGTGCACATGCACATTAGATATTTATAAAATAGGGACAGGTCGCATTAACCACCACCATAGGCAGGTCCCTCCTCGCATAGCTAAATCGATTCTGGGAACAATTAATTGCAGGTACCAACCCAGCACTTACATAGCTGCTTAGCACGTTTATACCTACTAGTGTAGTTTGCTATCTGAATGCCAACTTCTGCTCAGCCAGGAATGGAAATGAGCTTCCCATCCCTTCCTCCCCCTGAGCTTTTGTGCCACGGTCGGTGTTCCTGCAGGTGCTGATACACCGGCAGAGGCAGCTCCCGGTAGCGCTTCCTTGTCCTTGTCCGGCTTGGCAGCTCCACTGCCTGTGGTCCAGCCACTGGTGGCCTCCATGGAGCCATGGCCAGCCGTCTGCGCCCCTTCCAAAGCCTTTTTTTGTGCGGGCTGTGCCACAGGGCTGCAGCCTTTCGCAGCCCTGCGCCGCCGCGCTTGCAGCCGTGCTATAAAGCACTTGTGTGCGTGGATGAACCTGGAGCTCATTTCGGTGACAGGCTGGCTAGCCGCGGCGGAGAGGAGACGTTTCTGGCTCACTGACTCGTTATTGTGCCCTGTGGAAGGAGGTCGGTGGGGAAGAGTCCCCGGCTGGCTGCACAGCGGGAAGAAGTTGGGGCGTTTGGTCCCCCAGAGCGTCGCTCGCCGGGAAGAGCTGCTGCGGTGCGTGCCGGGGGCTCTTGCATGGCATGTTGCCTCCGCAGCCTTTTCCCCAGGGCAGGTTGGGGCACGGGGCCGAGCGTGGAGGGGCTCCCATGCCTGAGCACCGGTGCCAGCTCCCAGCCGCTTGCTGGGGGCCAGGCGAGACCCCGGGGCGCCGCTGCCACGGGTTCGGTGCGCAGGGATGTGCTGGTGGGAAATGAACATCTTCAGCACGTGCCGAGCAGCCTCCGACACCCATTTTTCATCCCCTTTCTTCTTCTGGAGCTGTATTACCGAGGAAGACTGAAATCCACTGCAGTGTGCCGCTCGGTGTAACGCAGCAGCTTCCGAGGGTCTCCGCTTTTCACCACCGAAACTAGTGGGAGTTTTGCTGTTGATTTCAATCGGAACGAAACACTCCTGTGCACTTGGTTAAAATGTATTTCATAATAACACCTTATACTTTATTTATAAGCCCCTCCTAAGGCATTTCACAAATTATAGTCACACAAGAATTGATGTGTGAGCGCTGTCTTAATAACACTGTATTTTGTATTTCAAATACTGTGTTCTAGATACAATATTTACGTTTACAAGTGAAAAGGCTGCTAACCTAACAGTTATCGTTCAGAGCAGACAGATGACGAGCCACACATGCTGATGGCGAAGCAGACACGCATGCGGTGACACACGTGTTGGAACTGCCCCGCGCCGTGCAGATACCGGTTTTAATTGGTTTTAAAAGGTAAGCGCGAGCCAGCGTGTGCCCTGCTCCGGGAGGCAGAAAGAGGTGCTTTCTCACCCAGGCTGCAGCACAGAAAGGGGATTTCGCCACTTCTCAGCTAGGTTTTGATTTATAAAGTGAGCAAAATACCCCCGTAGGCTGGTTTTCTTCAGGCAGCCTAACATGGGATTCCTCTCTGGGGCCAAGATTACAGTTGCAAAGAACAACCTGGGACCCATAACACGCATCGCCTCTCCCAGGCTTTCCAGCCATTGGTAGCCCTGTTTCATTCACTTGCCATGGCCAAAAGTGCCTTGCTTTTTTTTTAAAAAATTGATTGCTCTGGTATTACTCACTAAAATGCATTATCTTATTTTCTCCAGGTAATACGTGCAGGTTTAGAATTATGGTAAGGTTTAAATTTGTTCTGCATTTCCATGGTATGAAAAGCACTAGAAAACTGAAAATGTATAATTCT
>VXBO01014930.1:1371-74778 GCA_013400135.1 Rhinoptilus africanus | reverse complement strand
CACCCAATAAAATGCTTTCTCCAGCAATGTGTTAGTGTGTTAGCTATTTTCCTGCCCAACTGTGCTTTAACTGATGCCAGCAAAATTGCACCACACATGTGAAGCGTGTGCAGAGGAAACTGTGAGTGGATTTTTGAAAGCGGGCAAGGTGCCAGCCCTGATTATCGCAGCCCCCATCCTTCTGCCTCATGAGGCTGCGGAAGGCTATCGATAACTGCAGTATTCCCGTTTGCTTCAGAGCAGCACCGCAAGCTTGCGCCTTAGGAAATACAAAAGAAAGCACCACAATTGCAGACTAGTGAGTTTGAGCACCACTTCCACAGTCAAGGTATTCTTTGGCGTGGACTGGGATAAAATTGCTCCCTGGTTTGGGGCAAAACCAGGAAAGATTCATTTCAGGAAATGGAAGTTGCTGTTGTTAACAAAGGTGTAAATGATCAGTGTCACTGTCTTGCTTCTTAACCTTTTATTTTAATGCCATTAAAGCTGAGACAGACCCTGGAACTTGCCTGAGCTAATTGCCAAGAAATGGAGCACAGCTCTAAGCACCATGGAGGAAGTGAAGCTGCAGCTGCTGCCACTCTGCAACTGTGGAGTGTTTTCCTCCGGTCCCTCATCTTCTCCTGAACTTTCTACAATAAAACTTGAGCATTTCAGCAAGGTTTTGTCATGCTTGTGCCTGACCACAAGGGAATGGACCCCCATCGTGCTTGTCCTCAGCTCTGAAGTTGTGTTGGCAGGTGAGTGATGGCAAGTGGGAGTAGAGGTGGCTAGGGGCAGTACCTGGGCCAGAAGCATCCCACTTGGTGGGCACTAACCAAGAGTGGGCAGGGAATCAGTTATAATCGTGTCAGACTGATGCATTTTTTACCCCTAAAAGGCTGCACAGCCTGGCTGGCTTTTTTCCTTTTCCTTCTTTATCCAAAGCCTCACCGTTTTGAGCAATGGGGGATCGCCAGAGTACCTTGTGTCAGCTGCAACAGAGAAGTAGCTTGCACTTCCACCTGGATCAGTCTTCCTCCAAGAATTTCTTCAGGTCTGATCTCTAGCTAAAATTTCCTGGTCAAGACTCAATAATAATTACCCTTCAGAAATACTATTTTTTGTACTGCAGTAGTGCTGAGGAAACCAGCACCACATTGTATTTGCCATAGACTTACTTACAGAGTGATAACTCGTTACAGACACGTATGCCCAAGACCCAGACGAGTATCATTAAACCCTTTTTACAGCTTGGGGAGTCAAGGCATAAAACAGCTGAAAGCTGTTACTAGTGCTCACATGGCAAAGGTTCAACTGCTCAGACCAGCTCTTCAGTGCTCTCTTGTCTCTTCGAATGTCCTTTGCAGGCATTTGATGGCATACTTTATCTCTGAGGTAACCACTCTGGCTCACCATGTTGGTTGTGTTTCTGTTTAAGCATGTTCTCAGGTTCATGCACTCATTTTTGCTATGTGCTAATTCTGGAGTCTTCTTTGTACTTCAGCTTCTTGTGCTGTTTTCCGCTTTTCTTCTTTATCCAGGTCATGTGCAGTGCTGTGCAGGAGCCTTGTGGATTTCTCTCTGTGTAAGGCCTTCCTTCCCTTGAAGTATCAGTCTGTCTCACTTTTGCCCAGCGTACACTGGTGCCTCCGGTGAGGAGTCCCATCTTCAGCACAGTGCAATTGCCAAAGGATTGTTGCATTGCACTGTTTTTCATCTTGTATTCTCTCAGCATTTACCCACCCGGTGCTCGATACGAGAGAGAAGGGCAGCCATATGGAAGTGTTGACATGTACCCAGCCTGGGCAAGCTCTGTGCAGGAGCCTGGCAGGAGTGCCTGTAATTAATGCAGCTCCTCTGCATACCAAATGAGAGTGACACTTGGGATCCACCTCTTGGCAGTAAGTACCATGGCTCACCTCAGGTAACTCCCTACCTCCCTATGCAAGTCAGAAGTAGGAACAGCTGCTTTATTTTTCTTTTGATACCGCCTGAGCAGGAGGCAGACAGCCAGGCTGCCTTTGCTGTCATGACTTCGGAGAAAGACCGGCAACTGGGCAGCTTAACTGTCTTTAATAAGGAAGATTTTGAAGAAGACTGGATTAAAGTCGCCAGTGGAGGCTTTGGGCATGTGTACCAAGTCAAGCACAAGAGATGGAGGACAGTTTATGCAGTGAAATGCTCTCCATACCTGCTGCAGGACTCCAGCGTGGAGAGGTAACTGTGTGGTTTCTTCTTGCTCAGCAGTTCCAACTGTCAGTTAGAGCTATCTGTGATGATGTGGTGCTAAAACCTTGAAGGAAATCTTCACGTGGCTGCTTCTCCCTGGGAAGTAAGGTTTTTAAGTACTCAAAGGGAGAGGGAAAAACACTAGTGATCCTGGAGATCAGTTGTTTGTTCTTTCTTTCTGTGTGTGTGTGTGATGTGCGTGTGCAAGTGGGAAAGGAACACTTACTCAGAACAATTAGGGTTGAAACCTGGAGGTTGAAGTAGGCATCTTAAACTAAACATGGACATGTGCATAAAAGCAGCCTGATTACTTATTTGCAGCTTTCACTGGACATTTGAACTAATGGGTATCTATTAAACTAAATCAGTCATTAAAATCACCACATTGAATGCTGAGGGACAGAGAATTTCTAGCTGTTTTTGCTGGGCTCGCAAAGGTGTCTGCTCCTTCACTTGTACTTACTCTCCAAATATGCCCTTTTCTCTCAGTGCACCTGCACCTTCAGTTTAGTTTTTGCTCTGTCTCTCACCTGCAGAGACTCTTCTGCTGACTACCTTGGGTCTGGAGATTAAACAAAGCCAGATAATTGCAGCCACCACCAATACCACATACAATAGGCACTCCTGCTGGAAAAACAATTTAGTCAATGAAGTTTTTTATTCTAAAATTGTATTCTGTTCAAGTTGGAAGGATCCCACCTGGTTAAAAATCTTTCTCCACACCCATCACTTTCCTGGGAGGGGGAAGAATCTATCTGTAACCCTCTGTGCTGCGAGTTGCAACTGTCTTCCTGTGTTAAGCCTTTCTTCCGCAGTTGGAAAGACAATACTTGAGATTCCTCAATACAGAGGTACGTTTCACTGTGGGGAGCCTTCTAGAGGAAGTCTGGCAGAAGGATTTGCTTAGCTGAACTATGCTTAGAGCTATTAGTGACCCAGCACAATGTTGTTGCAAGCTCAGATTCATTCCCAGGGTGTGCTTTTCAAATGCAGTTTTGCACTTCACTGCTTGGTTGCTGTCAGCACGCTCTGGGCACCCCAACTTGTTCAGCAGGTTGGAGAATGTAAAGATTTAGTGAAACAGGTCTGCCAAAGCTGGCAATAATGGACAGACATGTCTAGACTCCCTCTGGGACCAGATTCACTATGCTCATGGACAGAAAACTTCAGACAGAGGTACAGGTATAGCCAGGCCATGCCCTCTGGCCGTAAAAGCCCTCTCCTTTACACAAGCTCAGCAGGTTAGTGTGTCTTTGATCTCTGGCTGCCGCAAGAAGCGTGCAGGCTATTGCTGAGGCTACCATGTGGACATGTGGCGTACAAAAAAGGCATGGCTCACCATGCTGTGCCTGCTTCTGACATTATGCTTTCAGGGAAGCATCACTTGGGTATTTCACCACAGTGTGAAAACAAGAACATGGACCAGGCTTTCTGTGATCACTGAAGGTCTTCTAAGAGATGGACTGAGACAGAAGTTTAGATTGCTTTCTCTAGCAGCCTAGTGCTTGAATTCGCCCAGGCAATCCTTGGCTCATTTTCAGAAGTCATAACACCTTGTATGCTAGATTTTAGTCTGCAAAAGATCATGATGTGGTTGCAATATCGCCAATTCAAAGGGCAAACTGGAATGAATCTTTTTGGGGCAGGCAGGGCTGCTTGGAAAGGCTGGATATCACTAAGCTACTATACAGTAACAGCCTGTGAATTGACTGATACCATTTCTTGGTTCCACTTTTTTCTTTTTTATTTTTCCAGGGCCAGTATGCACTGTCTAATGGAAGAGGCAACCAAGATGGAGAAAATAAAATTCCAGCACATTGTCACCATCTATGGGGTCTGCAACAGTCCTTTGGGGATAGTGATGGAGTATATGGCAAGAGGGTCATTGGAGAAAATTCTTCCCACTCACAAAATGTCATGGCACCTCAAATTCCGAGTTATCCATGAGATGAGCCTGGCCATGAATTTCCTGCATAGCATGACACCTCCTTTGCTGCACTTAGATCTAAAACCTGGGAACATTCTCCTAGATGGGAATATGCATGTCAAGGTAGGACCTTAATGCTGTGTTTGTAGTGACAACTTATTTTTGAAATAAGAGAAAGAGGTTTTTTGCCAAATGAGTCCAGAATCCTAATAAGTTAGGTTCTTCGGGAGCACTCAATGAAAGATTGACCAGTGGGGCTTATAAGAAGCAGCTGGTAAACAATTTACATGGTATTCTCAAGAGCATACAAGTAATCTGTGCCAGAACTGTGAATTTAAGGCTCCAATCTATGAGGAAATGCTGATCTCCTGGACTAAGTGAAAGGCACTGACTACAGTTTAATCAGGGTTTTATGAATTTTCTGCTGCTGGGTACCTCCTCATATCCCTGATCATGAAGGATGGAGATGTCTCCCAGCTAAAATATGGGGGAATGAGATTGTGAGCATTACGCAGGATGCTGTGACTTTTTATTTTTTTTTTCTGATTACAGATCTCAGACTTTGGGCTATCAAAATGGATGGAGCAGTCTAGCCGAATGCAATATATTGAAAGCTCTGCTTTGAGAGGCACTTTGAGCTACATTCCCCCAGAAATGTTTCTCCAGAACAGCAAGTCCCCAGGAATCAAATACGATGTGTACAGGTAAGGGCTGCCTTTCTCTTCAGTGGTCACACAGGGTTGCCACCTAGGTCTTGCACAGAGCAAGAGAGACTGGCACATTGCCTCATTTTGTTTATATCCTGGCTCTCTGCCTTGCATAATGTCCTTGGTGGGGAACACAGTGGGAGTGACATGTGATACTCCAACCTCAGTGGTGGGGAGTAGGATTATCTATGGATAATCATCTCTCTCTTACCAGATGCGCCTCTGTGCGGCACCAATCCCATGTGAGCTGCAGGCTGTATTGCCTTAGGTTCCATCACATCCTGTTAGGTTACTGGATGTTATTATAGAAAAGGAGCAAGATTAGAGGTCATAATAGACAGTGTCTGCTCTTTCATAGCACTTACATTGATTTTAAAACAACTGTAATATTGCCAGTCTACTTCAGTATTCAGCTTCCTTTTGGTCAGTAACAGATGGAGAAAAGGTTTCAACTTTACTTTTTTCCATTTGGCCAAAGCGCTTTGCAGCTCACTTACACAAGCTACATATATATGCTCTGGTAATTTGTCAGCTTCTTAGCCACTACAGTACACAGTAACCCAAGACAAGATGCAAAGGAGGATTTGCATGGCCACATGAATTTACAGTAGTCAAGGCCTCTAAAATCCAATGTGAATAAAGTGAAAAAAAGGCACTGAGAACCTGACTTTAACAGAAAATGTTCTAAGACTCTTATTCATGACACCAACCCTTTCACTGAGGCATCAGAGATGCATGTGATGATTCATAAGATCTTGTCCTTTTGGTGTGGGGGATGAAAGCCTTCCATCCTGAAGAACTTCTTTCCTAATTTTTCCATTTCTCAAAACTCCCTTATTGCTTTCATGTTCTTATGTTTGTGTACATATGGGAGTGATTGCTCATGATCTCTCATTGCCTGCAGCTTTGGAATTGTCATTTGGGAGGTACTTATGCAGAAGAAACCTTACGCAGGTAAATATGAACACTTCTTGTATGCTCTGCACTTATTAAATGTTTATTACAGCCATCTTCACAGAGAAAAAGCCCAGTGTGTATTGCTTTTTTTTCAGGAGCCAACATGATGGCCATTATAGTGAAGGTTGCAGCAGGAAAGAGGCCCTGCCTAGAACCCATCAGCGATGACTGGCCAGGCGAATGCCAGCAGATGATTGACTTGATGAAGAGGTGTTGGGACCAAGACCCTAAGCAAAGGCCAAGCTTTACAGGTGTAGTAGCCAACTGTGATATGGATTAGCCAAGGGTCAGCAGCATGGATTAAGAAGTGGAGGACAAGCTTGTGTATAGCAGTTAAATGGCCTGTTGCCTTGAAAATGCTTGGTACCTATTTGCTGTCAACACATCCTCTTTCTCCCTCTTTCCTTCCTCCCTATGTGGAGGACACGTGGAAGACTTCCACAACCTTGGGTGTTGACTGGGTTCTGAACATCTGGGTAGTCTGCACAGCTAATAGTCTTTTTCTCTGGTAGATATCCCTGTAGAAACAGACATGCTGCTGTCACTAATACAAAGCCTTGTAGTAGATCCAGAGAATGAGCGCCTTGTTAGGAAGATGTCCCACAAGCCTGCCCTCTCTGGGAACCAGCAGGTGAGGAAGACTTCCCAGGACCACTTGGGAAATTCCATTGAGTCCTTTCCCTGTTCTTACCAGTTCTTGAGAATGTGTTTCCTTTCTCATTGCTGTTTATCATCAGACAAGGGCACCTCAGCAACCTTTGTGCAATGTGTTTGCGTGGGTTGTACATCTGTAATTCATTTCTGAGGATAGGAAACTTGCAAATAAAAATAGCAAGCTGGCCAATGTTCTGAATGATAGACAGTCACAGAAGAAGACCCTTCTTTCTACCTGCTCAGAAGTGGGTTTATCATGTAGGCCAGAGTCATTAAAAGAAGCTCAATCCAGAAACAGAATCAGGGGGGTTCTGCTCATGGCACTGGCATTTGTGCTCAGATGATGATTTTCCAGCTCCATGGAACTGAAGGCATTCCAGTTTAAACAAGACCCCTAGAAGAAGAAAAAAATGTTTGTTTCTCTGACTAAGAACAAATCAGGTTTCAGGATAATCACAATTTTAGGCTAGCCACCGGAGTGCAATTGTGCCTCAAAGACGGCTTCATACAGGGAGAAGTAGCAATTGAGAACTATTGCTATTTTGAGGTTTTGCCTAGTTGTGCAGTAATCAAGAAACAAAACGCCCGAGTATAGAGGATTGAGGAGGTGGGGTTGTTTGGGTTCAACAAAGAAGACTACTAGCTAGGATGCTGCCATGGGCACATGCTGCAACAAGGAAATAGAATATATCTGTGTTCAGGAGTAAATGAGTAAAAGGAGGAAACATCTCACTGGTATCCTGAGATAATTTTCAGGCTCCTACATTCCTGTTAGTGTCATGATTTGCTCTGCTGAGTTTTGGATGCAATAACAGGATTGGATAAAAAATACTTGGGTGACAATACAAAATTCTAGAGCAGTAGCAAAGAACTCTGTGCAAACATTACAGAATGCAAATAAGCATTTTGTCTTACGGCTTTTTCTTTTCCCCTTCATGAAAACAAGAGTGACAAAGAAGAGTTCACCTTCCCCCAAGACATCAGAAGTGGTGGTAAGTAGGGGACTTTCTTTATCATTCAAAAATAAAGAAGGGTAAGCCTGCAAAAAATTGCCTATTTCCTCGCTCTCCAGTGATAAGGATGTGACTCAAGAAAGTTTTCCATCTGGGTGACTTTTCAAGTTAAGTAAAATGAACTCTACAGGAAATAGCAGATACAGTTCCTGTGAGGGAGAAGCCAAATATGCCACTGCTGTCTAAGGGCCTGCATGTAATTGTCTTGCCTCGTTTCATATTGCCTATCTCTAAAATTACTTATTTCATTTCATAGTACGAAGATTCACATGCGCTCTCTCCCATCTTGTGCACATCAAGCTATTTCACTTGGTCTTACTCTCTTTCTTGTGTTTTTGTTTCCCCTGCCTTTAGAAACTGATAATCAAGTGGTTCATATCCCACCTTCTTATAGTGAGGTTGAAAGTCCAGAGGACATCTTGTCTGAGGAAATCTGTAGAGTCCATGAAAATGGCCTCACATTGCTTCACCTCATGGTGATCCAGGGAAATGTGGAAAAAGTGAAATTTCTCTTGAGCTGTAAAGCCAATGTGAACAGCCAGGTAGTCTGTGGCTACACCCCACTCATTATGGCTGTTCAGAAGAGGTCGCCAGAGATCTGCTCAGTTCTGATAGAGCATGATGCAGACATCAATATGCCTGATGATGATGGTTGGACACCTCTTCACTTCGCTGCTCAGAATGGGGATGACAGAATTGTACGCCTTTTGCTGGACCACCAAGCACAAGTAAATGCTCAAGAGCATGACGGGTGGACCCCTCTGCACTTGGCATCACAAAACAACTTTGAGAATGTGGCCCGAGTGCTGCTATCTCGCCAGGCTGATTCCAACACCCAGGAGATCGATGGGAAAACTGCCCTCCATGTGGCAGCTTGCTTTGGACATGTCAGCTTGGTGAAACTGCTTGCCAGTCAAGGAGCAGACCTGGAAAAAAAGCAGAAGAACCATAGAACCCCACTTCACGTTGCTGTGGAGAGGGGAAAGTTCAGGGTAGTCCATTATTTGCTGAAGAGTGGGACCTCTGTCAACAGCGTGGATCAAAATCATTATAGTGCCCTGCACCTGGCTGTGGTGAGGGGAAAGTATCTCATTTGTGAGAAACTCATCAAATACGGAGCTAATGTGGAGCTAAGGACAGACAAAGGTTGGACTCCCCTGCACCTGGCTTCTTTCAAAGGACACATTGAAATCATCCACCTGCTAAAAGATAGCCATGCCAAACTGAATGCCAAAGGAAGCATGGACTGGACACCACTTCACTTGGCTACTCGCTACAGCGATGAACCGGTAGTCTGTGAGCTACTGAGATGTGGGGCAGATCCCAACATTGCTGAGAAGTCAGATTGGGCCCCCCTCCATTTTGCAGTCCAGCGGGGCTCCTTTTTGACTGTCATCAATCTTCTGGAATGCAAGGCAGATGTCAATGCTAAGAATAAAATGGGGTGGACCCCTTTGCACCTTGCTGTCCTCAAGGGCAATATGGCCATTATAAAGACCTTGATTAAGGCTGGTGCTCTGCTTGATGTGGAAGATATCACTGGCTGTACAGCCCTCCAGTTGGCCATTAGACATCAGAGAGAAAACATCATTACGTTGCTTCAAGGCAAGGACTCTTTGATGAATAAAGTAGGGAATAGGGCTCCGGTGAATGATGCTAAGATTTCAAGACCCAAATTTGTTCCAGGAAGGACAGATTTGTAGATTCATCAAGTCTGGAATTTATGACTTGACTTTTCTAATATCAGGTGCTATGCCTTAAACCAGCATAACCGGTCACCTGGTGATTACAGGAAAATACTTTTTTTTTCTTCTTTTTTTTTTTTTAAATGCAAGCTTCTAAATATGAACACTAAAAGAGTAGAAGCAAATAAGCAAATGGAGCTGCAGAAGGAAGATGACAAATTATTTTCCAGTCTGACCAAGCCTGTAGAACATTTTAGCTTGGTGATGCTGGCTTTAGGCAATGCTTTCCTGTTTTAATGCTTACTGTGCAGGGATGGAAATGGATACATGCACTCCCTTTTCATATCTGCAATGCTGAAACTGTGTACAGTAACTCATATATACATGTCTTCCACAGAGTTTATTGCTTTTATTCCATGTTTTCCTATAGAGCAGGTTGGTGTGAAATGGCTTTGCCACAGGTGGGAATTGAATCATGAGATTCTCACCTGCTGCTGGAAATAGACACTGAGCATATGGTACAGCAATGTGTCAGATTTTCTGACATCTCATTTTTGTAACAAGAATAAAATAAAACAAGGAAAAAAATCACTGGTAGAAAGTATGTAAATGGATGCAATACAGAGAAAAGAAATTCCAGAGTAATTCCACTCCATCCCTTCAGGAAAAAAAAAGAGCCAAGAGCTTTTTTCCTAAGCATTCAAATTACTTATGGACCGCCTCCACAATTCAGACTTTAAACACTGAGGCTGTCATTAGAAAGATGGCTTGAAGGATAAACCAAAAACTGTGTGCCATTCTGAATCCTGATCTCTGCCACAAGGGCCAGCAATAACCTCTAGTCTTAACTACAAAATGCTGCTGTGGGAGTTTCATAGACTGATTGAATGGGTTCCTACTTAGAAAGGCAGTATCTCATTTGGGTTACCCCATATTCTTATAGCCTTTTTTTTTTTTTTCTTTTCCCCAAGAGCACTGAGTAGCTGGGAAAGTTGTCAGATGGAAACTTCTGTGGAAACAGACAGGTGGGGCTTATAACAGTCAGCTGCATGTAGTATCTTAAAAGGCTTGTCTCTAAGAGCCTTGGTGTAGTCTTTGAGGAGATGGGGTCTTCTGGAAAGCAGTGCTTAAGGTATTGAATTCAATTCTTTGGATTAATTCTTTTCTACTGAAAATATGCTTCTGTGGATGAGTAGAACAGCCTTTATGACAAATGCATCCTATTTTTATGTCTGGTCCTATTTCTGGGGGTTGTTTTTAGAGGTAAAGACTCAGGGAAATTGCTCATCAGTAAGTTAGGTAGCAGAGTAGCTCAGTATGCTGGCTTGAGAGTAAAGGAGACTTTCTAGCCCCAAAGAAATTGTAGTTGCTTTACAGTTGATACACAAGAGAACTGGCTAATTTCAGGTTTAAGTTATGTCTCTGCTGGGAAATAATTCTTGATTCTAGAGCTTGATTACTTTTCTGGAGAACATGTGGTCTTCATGGATTTGATTCTTTTGTCACAGTAAGTAGCACTTTTGTGCAGCTTATGACAATCCTACTATGATTTGCTAAGCACTTCCAAAATGTGCCTGGGATGATGACTGACTTTCATCATCTTCACTGGAAAGGCGCTGTAGTGTACACGAATAATCCACAGCTCTACAGATGAGAAGATGCCTCTTTCCTGATGGACAGTATTAGCTGGGAGTCATTCAAGTGTTGCTTTTTGTACTTTATAGGTGGAGAAACAACAAAGTCTATTTGTGTATACAGCACACTTCAGGTCCCAGCAAGCAAGCTGAAGCAATAATGCAAACAGGTAATTTGCTTCCTACAGTGAGAGAATGGTGGGCTCCAGACAAATAGGCTTACTAGGTCTGAACAGACAGCTAGTAAAGCTCCAGTAGCTGTGCTTGGGCTGAAAAGAAGCACACCTGTGCTGGAGACTGTCTCCTCTAGCTGAACATCGGTAATTGTTCTTGTTTGCTCCACTAGTTTTCCAGTGTTGTCTTTAGTGCTTTAGCCATTCAGAAATGTTGTACTGGTTCTGTACCTCGTGCGAACGAGGGTGAATGGCATACGAAAGGGAGCTCAGGCCAACAACCAGAGTTGGGAAGTACAGGGAAGTTCTGTTCAGTGACTTCCTCTAGACTTCGTGTGTCTGAGAAATGCTTATTGTCCAGGAGAAGCTAGCAGCTCTTTGATCAGGACAGAGCAGAACGTCAGGTTTACAATGCTCTGTGAGACCTAAGCTATATTGTGATGCGTGAGTCATAACTATTTCATTTCGTAATACAGCCTGCTTTTCCTTAGATTAGCTTTAACCCAATGAAGTTCTCTGGACTACGCTAAATAAAAGATCAGGAGGGATGATTGTAGCGGTAGTGCCTGCTATTAACAATCTCATAGTCACTTCTCATGCATTTATTTTCCTTTCAACATCTGGCCAGTGGAACATGTCATGAGTACACTATTATAAACTGGGTAGAGATGGGGGGCAGCCTGCATCCCCAAGGGCAGGCTATGGGCTGCTTCTCTGTGGGAGAGACTGGATCAGCTACAACTCTGGAGAACGGCAGTGCAGGAGCAAGGTCCTTTCCTGACCCACAAAAGCAGGAAGCTGCCCAGTTTACTCTCCCTATTCCAGGGCATAGAAATCTGGCTTCTAGGCTTGCCTCCTGCTTGAATGGGCTGTCCAGTATCCTGCCTTGCATAGTGGGAATAGAATTACCATCTCTGCAATATGGCCTTGAAATTATCTGCCTTCAGATCTTGAAGGAAATCTTCCATCTCTTTTGTATGCCAAAAAAGATTTTCTTCTGGCTGTGTACAAGAGACTTAACTTCATTACATGATGAAGCGATATAGTTGATGTTGTTTTCAACTGAACCATTTTCTGTGGGGATATAGACGATGTTACTAATGGAAAAAGTTGAAGTGATTCATTAAGTGCTGCTTGATAACACCCAAATCTTGAGAAGGTTAAAAAGCCCAACTCTACTAATTTCATTTTTATATTAACTTAAAATTCTGATGGATAATACAGAAGTACACAGCAGCATTAGAGGCTGCTGTAATTGAGATAAAGCAACCGTATAGCTTGTACCCACCATAAATATGGAATGAACTTTCAGGTCACCTGTGCTAGTATCACCTTAATTTTTTTTCCTTTCTTTCTCCAGTTTTATCTCCCTGCAGACATCTTGGTTAGCATAAAGATCACATATGTGTAAACTGTATTATTTCAGCTGACTCCCAGTTACATTCTTGGTCATGGATGATGTTCAATTTTGTAAGAATTGGGCACTCTGCACAGAGAGAGCATCTGCAGAATTGCCCTTCGCATGAAGGGGGAGCGTCACTTTCTCAGTATGGTCCCCAAGCTTTTTTTAGCCATTATAGTATTTCCCTGCCAAAGAGCTAAAGCCATCTGTTTAGCTTTGAAACCTAGCTCTGAAATCCAGAGCTGTTTCCCAGAGTTGGCTGCTAAATATGCCCTGTCTTCAGTCCAGGGCATGGACACAGGCAGTGTTTTGAAAGAGGCTATTCTGCTGCTGGTGCTTTTTCTTACTCATCACTTGAAGTGGAAGAGAGAGGATAATGACATCTTTTGCATTAAGTCAGTGACCAAGGAATGGAGAGAAGGCAGCTAATTGAAAACTAAATGCCAAGGTCCCAAGTGACTCTCAGAATGCCACCCTCCTTCAATGGACCTTTCACACACAGAGATGGGTGGGGATATCCATTTCTCATTAATCAGGGAAAGCCTGCAATTTAATGCGCTGAAACTCGTCACAATTGTTGAGCTCTGAAATGACACAGTTCTTCTTCTGTCTGTTCTCTGCACTTTCTCAGTGCCTTGATATAAGCTTGGCAGTCAAGATGGTTTTATTACATATATCATTCAGATAGCAGGTCCGTGGCTAATATCTTCTATTTCTGATGGCTTAGTATCACAGAAGAGTGAAAAAGACAGTACCTTTACATGCATCTTGCTGATGTTTTAGTTACCTTCTTGGATTCTGTGGCATGCCAAAGGCAAATGGCGTTGCACGTGATCAACAACAGCAAAATTGGGAATGGATGTCTGGCTACCACCCCCACACGCATTCTGGGGGAGCATTCCTTTGTAGTAACACTTGCAATGGAAATAGTTAAACTTTGCTCCCGTTAGGGTTTCCTTCCACACCTCACATTCAGACATTCTCATGAGGTACCCTAGCTTCATTTTTTAACAGTATTTTGAAGCAAGTACATATTTTCTTTGCTTAACTGTAGTTGGGCAGCAGTGAGCTGTCTCCAGAGAGTCTTCAGGATTGCACAGTGAGCATCCTTTCTCTTAAGTTCAGAACAAGGGGGAGCCTTTGAGATTGGTGGCCCAGCCAGCCTCATAGCTATCAGGCATCTGCTGGGATGCTCAGAGGACATGGCAGACAGGAGAAACCACAGACCTGGGTTCCAGGAGGAGAGAGAGAAGGAAGAAACTGCTGGAAAAGTTAGCATGGGAGGCCCATTCTGCTTTGCCTTTGTGTTAAAGTTTAAGATGATCCTAAACTTGACCTGTTGCTGGCAGTGGTTCCTGTTTGGGGTGGAGAGGACAAGCAGTTTCTCTGTGGAAAGATCCCATTACCACCATTAGCGCTGACCACAGTGGTGCCTGGGGCTCTGGGGGGAAGACCAGAACTCAAACCCGTGCAGCCACCATTGGTGCCATGTGCTGTACTGCAGAAACAGCACTCCTCATGCTTAGCCTCAAACAGAGGGATTTGTAGCAAATTGCAAGCTTTGCCTCTAATTAAAATGTCATACTTCTCGTACTCAAACAGCCTGGAAATCTCTTGCAGAGACCTAAGCTGTTTAGCTGTTGTAAAGCTGTCAAAGGCATAACATTAAAGAAGTTTGAGGCATAGACAGATAGCTCTCCCTTGGTGTGACATTTTTACTCTGATAACACTTTGAAGATGTTTTTCTTAGCAGTGATGCTTGAAATTCTGCAAGATGAGGGATGTGACTGGCAGCAGGAATACTGTACTAGTAATGTCTTAAAAAATGGACAAAAAGCAGTAAATGCAACAGCCCAAATAACAGCCCAAATAACAACCCAAACTGTAGTCATGAAGTCAGTCCAGGGAGGGGTTTTGTGGGTTTGTGGGGTTTTTGTTCGTTCTTTTTCTTTTTTAAGCGCGTGCTCTCAAGGGCTCAAATTTGTGACAGGAAGCTCTGGTGTTCATTTTACTCCCTTTAATCTCCAGGTAGCAGATGCGGGGTGAGGAGGAGGAAGCGAGGTTTGAAGGAGTGACTTCTGCCTGCTGTGCACAGTGCATGTTTCCCAGCTTGTCTGTGTTGATCACAGTTGGTACCTTTACTGAGTTGTAGAGACATGAGAATTAAAAGCAGCATGGTTCACCTCCCCATGCCTTATCCATATGTATGCACTTCTTTGCTGATCTCTCTGTATTCCTACATGTGATGGCATTTGTGAAAGAGGAGGGGAATAATAGGAAAACAGTTGGGGAATGTGCTAATATGATATGGAAAATGAAGGATTTATCTTTTTAAGCATCATTATGTGTTTTACATATTCGACTGTGATGTCAGCTAATATCACATGATCTTTTCTTGCTTCTCCCCCTTCTTGGGAAGTGAAGTTGAAATGTTTAGGATATGAGAATCCCTCATACATGTTGTGCAGCAACAGGCATTAAAGGCTTAATTATTCACTAAGGATGGTTTGGGTTTTATTCTTGATGTTTATGTCCATCTCTGAAAATCCTGCAGCTGAAATATAGAAAGCAGGTTGTATGGGTCTCCAGAAATCGGGACTCAGTTGCGAGTGCTAAGCCTTTGCAAAACTTCTAGATTTCCTGTGTCACGGACTCCACCAGCTGCTTATCAAACAGGAACAAAGGCAGCTGTTCTCAACTGTCACTTTGTTAAAATGGAAAACCAGGACCGGGGAGTGGAGTGTAGATCTGGTTTTTACACAAGACAGCCTAGATCCTGTTTTGAGGACCTCTGCACAGTAGCATAAATGGTAATTATAATAATATCTGTCTTCAGACACAATTGTGTGACTCGGGGTACTGTTAATCTTGTGATTTGATAAATTTTATCCAAGAGTCTCAACTACCTGTATGAAATGAGCAGGATGTTAGAAACACGGAATTAGCCTGGAATAAATCTTTTCTTTAAAATTTGCAAAGAGAAAACCAAGACAAAAAGAGTCCCGTTCAAGTTGTGTTCTAATGGAACATGGATAATACAGCGTGTGTTGCTTGGTAACCAGCCCCAAGTAAAACAAAGAGGACACTCAGAAGAGTCCTCCCTGGAATAATAATATCTTGCAATGAGGGCCAGCACAGAAAGAAAAAGCTATCACAAGGAAGTGGTGTTTAGCTGTGCTCTAATCTAGGGGAGATCTTTAAATGCCACTTTCATAACAAAGAGTGGGATATTGTTCTGGATTCATTTCTGCTGTGCAGATTGCTGCATTTGAAGCTTTGGTCCTAGAGCTGCTTGCATTTACCTTTTTTGCACAGAGATAATCTGCTCATGAAGTGTTCCGCAAAATGCCAGCTGCGGGCATCATCCAAAGGAGGAAAGGCTGGCTGGAAGGCATACTTCAGGCACTCAGACCTTTTCCATACAGCTCTTTCTCTTAACTATAGCTGTATTGATTCAGCTGGGGAAAGTGAGTGTCTCCACTGCTTAATATCATTTGAAATATTTACACAGAAAAAAGAAATCCAATTGCCACATAATTCAGCAGCTCGTTTCTGTCATCACTCTGACAGAAAAACAAAACTCAGCTCGTATGTCATAGAATGCTCTCTAGAAGAGCTTAATTAAATTTATAATGAAAATAACAGGGGATTAAGAAGACACAGGGGAAATACATTCCTCTTGCAGAGCATTATAGAAGTGATAGAAGCAATTTGCAGAGAAAATTACCTGTTTGCTGCTCAGTTTCTATAGAAATTAAATGAGTCTTTACAAACTCTGGAAAACTGCATTCCAGCCTCCGCTTTGTGACTGTGCAACTTGCAGCTTGTTATTTCTAAAATTAATCGTAGGTCTCCATCCCCCCTCCCCTTTTTCCCTCCTTCAAATGCATTTCAGTCTTTTGTCCCTGCTGATGAATATACCAATGATTATATCATGTTCTTAACCAAGAACTGCCAACGCTGACAGCCAAGGCAGCACATGTCAGCAGTGTCTTTTGAAGGAAGCAGAAACAGGACATAAGTATTCTAAACGGCTCGTTTCTTGAGCGCATTGTTTAGACTCTTAAAATGACCGAAATTGTTGACCCTTGGGCCTCGCAAAAAACATGTTTTTCAGGTTTCCAAAGCTGCTTGGGTGAACAGAGTAGTGTTTCTCACTTTGTCACTGACCTTGTTCAGGAAGGTACGTGTAAGCACTTCTCTAGCACAAGATGTTTCCTCTCTCATTAGCCTTAGCACTGTCTCTCTGCTGGGTCTCGCGTGGCCTGAAAGGACTGCCTGTGGCCTTGAACTGCAGGGATAGCTCTCGGCACAGCCTACAGTGCCCAAACTCAGGATGAAAGGCAGTCATTTGTGCTGAGGGTCCTTGCTTGCTTCTGTTTGGGGCATTTGTACAGCACCTTCAGCAGTAAATTCTCAGTACTCTAAGCTCATCTTAGAGTAATATTAGAAAGTTTCATATTAATCTCCTTGTTGTATGTCTAATTTTCTGCAGTGTTATTTCTTCTGTTGCATATGGGGCGGGGGGGAGAGTAGATGGCCTTGCCCGCTATCTGGAAAAAAGGCGATTTCTGTGGTATGGTTGGGAAGGTTGCTGGTCTACTAATATTTGTAAAGACTGAGATGTGTAGATGGAAAATAGAAAGGAAGGGGCAGGTTTTATTTTGCATAAGCCCTACGTAGGACAAATTTGCCCTGGCTCTCTTTGGACCTGGGGTCCTGGATCAGAAGATGTTTCTCTTGATCTGAAAAGTGCCATTGGTGAACAGTGCTGTGCAGCACTCATCTGTCAATGATCTCAAATGGTAGGGCTCCCCACAATGTCATTATTCTTCATAACCTGGGAATTCTACAGAGTGTTGCCGTTGTACTGTTTGCCTCCTGATGGGATGACTCAGGAGTGAAACCCTGAACATCTCTGCGTCACGTAGCAGTTCCAGCCAGTGTGAACCACAGGGACAGTTTCAAATCAATTGCTTTTCAAAATCTTCTCTTTCTCTGTTGCTCAAATCTTTCTGGAAATGAAACATCTTACAGTATAAAGGAGCAACGTTTAGCTTACATTAGTTCTGTGCATGGCATAAAGGTTTTAACATAGATGAAATCTGAGTTTTCTGCAACTTGTACTTTTGAAACTGAAAGCTGAATTAAAGCTAGACAGACTGAATCTCTCACATATTGCAGAGTTACAGTACAGGCGCACATGTGTAATGCGTAATTATAACTCATTACTAATTTGATTTCACGGTGGTTTTCATTTACTCAGCATTATGCAAGGTCGAAGATGATGGAGAATCAGTTTGAGAGGTGACTAGGTTCTAGGGCAATTTCAGATGCCTTTAGTTAATGAAATCCTTGCTCCTGACATATGGGGAGGGTGTTGCTTTTAAGATATTTCTGTACGGACCTGGTTAGGAGACTGAATCACAACAACTTTTACTGGCTTTCTAAAAAAAATACCCAACCAGTATGTGTTTCTCACATTGCTTTACTACTGCCCTTTGTATTGGCTTGAGGGCACCAATTATCTGATTCCCGTGAGCTATTTCTGAAGCCACCCCATGCTCAATTAATTCACCGTCATGTAATTTGGGCATACTGAACCAGCTGCCTGCATCCAATTTCCACTGCTTCTGTCCAAGAAATCAGTGGGGAAAGGGCCAGGGTGTGACTTTAAACACATACAGTTCTTAACAAACACCACACAAATAAATTCAGTAAAGAGTAAATATTTCAACAGAACCAAGGAATGGTCTTACCTTATCTCGCGTGCTTACCGGGGGGTGAAAGCTAGGGCTGTTATTGATTTCTTAAGTGCTGTCTGCTTTCTTAGTGCCGTATCTGACTATAAACAATTTTTCACTTGAGAAATTTACAACCTAACTAAAAGAAAGCGAGGAAGTAGGGATTTGTCATGTGTAGCATGGAGCCATAAAATTTCTGATGAAAAATTTGTTTATAGGAGAGATGGATGGTTTTGTCATAATCAAAATGCTTTGTGGACAGTTCAGTAAAAAGTTCAAGTCTTCTATAGGGAACTCTTTACAGTAAAACATTTTGAAATTAAATTTCCATGTCCTCTTAGGTGTGGAGAATCAAGATGTTTCTGACAGCAATGATGTGAATGTAGGAGGGGTGATTTCAGTGTAAGGAGAAATAGTGAATTCTGTGTTTCTTTTTATTACAAGGAGGTGGTTGTAGGATACGTACTGTATCAGATGTCAGAGTAAGACGTGCCTTACTCCCTTCAGAAGCCTTTCATGGCCTGACATAATTTTAATCCTGCTCTGGCTGTTCTGTTTCCAGACTATCCAGCACTTACCTGTGCTAGTTCCCAGCTTTAGGGGGTATTTTCATCCTCTTCCTTTGGAATAAAACCATGTATCATTTCAAAACACAGCTCTCCACCCAGTTCTATCATTGCATGCAGGTGTGAGGTAACTTCCATTAAAGTAATGGAAAAAAGTGCCTGACTGAGTATCAAGGAGCGCTTGCTGTTTTCTCCTACCAGGCATTTCATCCCCAGCAAGTTTAACATCTTTTGATTCTTTCATCAGCTGCTACTTTCCTTTCTTTTGGCTTAGAGCACAGCATGAAACCCTTCTCTTCTGTAATTTGCTACTGGCCTAGTTATAACCCCCTTTTCTCTTATTTTGGAAAAAACCCCCAACAAAACAAAAAAACAAACCACCAAACCACAACCCAACAATTATTTTTTTTAAAGCTTGACAATATTTTGCATCGTTATAGCCCCAGAGCAGCCTGAGCTCAAGGGCGTGGAGGCAGCTTGGCGAGGAGAGATCATAGTTCAGACTCTCGCTTTGGCAATTCTGCTCCTCACACCCTCTCCGGTCTTGGGAAAAGCCTTTTGTACCCAGAAAGGGCCCAGAAAGAGGGATTTATACCCCTCCTATAATGAGTAATATAGACTATCTCAGGGGTTCAGACCCATAAAGCTGTTTCCCAGCAGAAGCTGCCTCGTGTTTGGGGTGAGGGAGCTGTGCTTGGGACATTTGCCATAGGCAGAGCAAGGACTACGTGCAATAGAAGCTCCCAGGCTAGCCTTCTTCATCAAAAGAAAACATCTTTTTTTGCATCTCTGGGCTAAAATCCCAGAAATGCTGAAACACTGGAATGCTCCCATTTGAGATACCATGAGAAAGCGTGCCTAGTACAAGAGTTGCCTCATGTGAATGAAGCCAGAGCAGCATCTGTGCTCTTTCTACAGTAAGATCACTGCATTTGCCAATAAATCCAATCAAGGAGCAGTTAGCAGTGATCACCTAACCTGGTTACTGTTATCTCTTAGTAAGATGCACAGGAAGAGGATGCAGCTGCCACCTGGTCCAGTAAAAATGAGAGGCAGGATGAGAGCAGAAAAGATTGATCAGAGAACTGGAGTTTATGGCAGGAGGAGCTGGAAGTATTAAACTGAGAGAAAGAGATTGCCTCTCTTGACCTGAATCCAAAGGCTGATGTGATTGCAGCACTGCTTCCATGTGGAGTACTGCAAATCTTCCACTTCATTCAGCAAATTCTTGAAAATGCTTTCTCTCATGTCTGGGTTGCAGCCTCTTCTGGCCCAGCAAACTCTGCTTGCTTTTTATGCCAAATTCTTGCCTAAAACACACTTGCTGAAGCAGAGGAAAAGAAAAGGTGGGGGGACAACCAACAATCAAAAAAAAAAAAAACCAAACCAAAACCCCAGCACATCTGACTTGATAAATAGGATTTTGGAAAAAGATATCTCATGTCCCTCAGCTTGGGCATGCATTTTGTTCTGCCTTCAGAGTAAGCAGTGTGAAATAATGGAAGAAGCCGACTTAGCCATCCCATACAAACCTACTCCCATGGACTCAATCCATAATAATTCTCTCCTCTTTAAAGCACTGCTAGCCCAACAGGTTAGCTGACTCAAACCTGGAAGAAATCAAGGATGTTGTCTTTACTAAAGGTGAATAACTCTCTTTCTGACAAGGACTGGCGGTACCAAGTGCAGTGTTTTAAATACAGCTGAAAGGAACCCTGAGAATAGTATCCTGTCCTCCACATAAAGCCATCCACAAAACACATTCCGTTAACTTGTCCTTAAAAGCTGACAGTTACAGAGATTGCTTCCATGGGCAATTCATTTCACTGCACCATTCTTACAGTTTAAAAAAAAAGTGATCTAGAGTTCGTGTATCTGTTGAGTTCCTATATCTTTCTTGCTGTAGCTTAAATAAGGGTGTAAACATTTGCGCCTTAAAATAATCAGTCTCAACTAGAAATATACAAAAATTCTCATTTTTTCATTACCAAGCCCTAGATTATGAGCCAAACTCTCTTGCGCAGGTGATTTACAAATAGAATAAATTCCTGCGAGAATAGAATTAATCACGTAATAATGTAGAGAGGCAGTTGCTCATTGTATCCATGTTGAAAAGCTGTGTTCTGTTTGGTTAGCAGGAAAGACTGCTGATGCTTTTGTGAGTCACTAAGTACTGCTGCGTTTAACAAATTGTTCTGCTTTTGCAAGGACATGATGCAGTAGCTTTTCTTTAAGCGAGTTTGAGATTTACCCAGTGGAGTCGGAATTTATGGACGCAGGTATCCAGACTTGGGGTTTGGGTGCCAAATCTGCAAAAATGCAACCATTTAATGAATTAACCTGTTTTTATGCTTAGCTTAAATTAATCAATTTCCACAAGGGATCAGTGTGACGAGCTTAACTCTGATTTAATTACAACTCCCTTCTGTCCAGTGCCACTTATTAAGGGGGACATGTGTGAACTCCTGGAACAAATATCCTCAAGCTTTTTTTCTCTCTAAAATACAAATACCTCTTTATGATATACTGAGTTGCATGAGTTGCATAATTCAGTGAACAGAGGCAATTTGTGAATCACATAACTAACATGCAGCTATGATGAATTACTAGTTATTAAGTGATTAAGTGCTTCATTTCTGTTTAAAAAGATCTGGTTTGAAAAACGAAAAATCAAGAAGATAAAAGATCAAAATCATCCAATGGACACAGAGCCCAGCTAACTCTCACAGAACATGGCTTAACTCTCCATCCTAGAGATACATGGTAACAGTGCTTTTGAATTTAAAAAAAAAAACAAACAAAAAACCCCCCAACTAAACAAAAAAAAAAATCAAACAACGAAAAAACCCACAAAAAACTCAAACAACCTTACTAGTTAGAAAATATGACATTAAAGATTCTGTCTCCATCTGGAGCAGTTATGGAGAGGAAGTTTAGGTCGGGGTCAACAATAAAGAGGTACAGTAATTAGCTGCAATAAAAAATAAAATGAGCCTCTGTTTGCTGTTAATCCTGTGGTACAGTGTCATTACTTTAGAAAAAGAGAAACATTATGGATACTGATAGAATCCAGCTTTGACAGAATGTTAAGTTTGGGGCATATCTGGACTCATTCCATGACACTTTTACTGCTCATCAGCACAATCTTATTTCTTAGTAAGGCAGAGGAGTGTTCTTATCACCGTGAAGATTTTACTGCTATTCTTTGGACAAAGCTTTCTCCAAGCAGGGGAAAAAAGTATAATCCTTATAAGGAGTTCAGAGAATTAATTTGTCTTTTTGGAAAAGATTCCAGACTGTCAAAAGGTTTTGCTGAGACTGACCTGCCTTTATTTTGAGTAAATATTTGTTGTCTAATGCCCAGCATGATTTCTCACAGGAGAGCTGAGTAGGTCTATTTGCTGGCTGATATGTTCCTCCTTTTGACTGCACACAGTTGTGTTCTGCTTATGGCTCATCCCTAGAGACTCCAGAGAATGCAGAAAAATGTCACAGGACATGAACCCACTGAGATATTTTTTTAAAAGTACCAGGGAGAAAAAGAACAACCACAACCATCAAATAAACAGACAAAAACAGAGGAAAATGTGGAACTCATCCAAAATCTGGTGAGATTCTTGGAAAAGAGCTACTTTCAAGGTTGCTTTCATGTTAACAAGACGTTCAGGATGTCAAGACACTTCACATTGCTGAAGGACTGGGTTAAATGGGCATTTCACAAGCTTAATTGGATAAACATATCCATACAGCAGCAACAGAGGAAGCCCACTTCAGCCTTTGCATCTGAGCAGAGGAGCTTTTATTAATTTAGAAGTGAATGGCTGTGCACGCTAACAGAAGTTGACATTCCCTCCACAGCTTAGTGCAGCTCTATTTGGCCTTTTTACCTAGCAGTTTGCCAAATGAAGGTTGTATGTGACCTCTTGCTGCCCTTGAGAGTCTGCTGCGTACTGTAGCTGCTCGGTGTGGCATGCACCGCATTTGCCTTGAGAACAGCTCTACGGTGCTTACTGCTTCACCTTCTCAGGGGCATGTTAGGGCCCAGCCAGGACGGTGAGGAAGGAAGGGACGCAGTATGTTAGCACACCTCTCAGCTTGTGCCTGGTATCCAGACATATGGTGGTATTCAAGTGGAAAATACACTACATCCATCCATTACATTACATACATACAATACTTGCTCTGAGCACCCAGAGGTGACAGAGCGACTGATCTTTGCTACGATTCATTACTAGGTGTACGGGTTTCCACAGTCCTACTCTGACCCTGTCCTGTGGGCAGGCGCACGTGCTGGAGTGTTGACTTGCAGCCCATCAGCACAGATCACGGTAATTGCAATAATTAATTCCTTCATCTCCATTTGGGCTTCACACGCCAAGGCAGCTGGGCACAACTGATAAATTGCCTCTTTTATGCAGTATTGATCTAGACTGAGAGAAAATGCAGCCTTAAAGAAAGAAAACAAAACAGATGCTTAAGATTGCCAGGTTTGCTGCTTGAACCTTGATGTCAAGTGAACTGTGCTCCAGACGTATCAGCACAGGCCCATGAGCGGCATGGGCTAAATAGCAAGCATTAGTTCCTTGGGACCTGGAGCTGCACTCTGATTTCAGGAAAAAATCTACTTCTTTAGAAAGCTTTGGCTTTTCTACAAAATTTTACTGGGGATTTTTAGGTCTCAAAGCTAACACAGGACTTGAGAAGGGAAATTACTCCAAATTAGTGTTTTTATTGCATATATTTCAGCTCATCTCCTCTTCACAGTCTCCATGCTGAAAGATCCACATCTTTGTTTTTCAGCAGCGATTAAAAGGTTTAAAACCTGGTATGTGGGGTAGAGTGCCACAGCAGGGTAAGGACACTTTTGGAGAGAATTAGTGAATAAGGTCAGGAATGGGGGTATCTGGAACGTGGTGGGTGACATGCAGAAAGCATGGACTGTTTAGGGGGTTCAGGCAAGTGGATTTGATGAGGTTACAGGCAATTTCAGATGATTTGCCTAGGAGGTTGTGTCTACACTTTTCTGCATGCTGTGAAGAGGAGAATGCTTTCTCCCATTTCTGATAGCAGAAGTCATGCATGCTTTGTGTTTGCTAATTATCAGTCGTGTCTAAAATTCGTCCCTCTGCTGGCCACGTGTCCCTCAGGTGAGGCTCAGTTGTGCATTCATTCTGCCTTTCTTTTCTCGGTGTGTGCCAACCTTCCTGTAAGCGTTCCGGCTGTGCTCAGGGGTATCCTGAGGGGATTCTCTGGGCTGAGGTGTCAGGGTGGGACCGTGCCTTTTCTGCTGGTAGGGGACTGGTATTTATGACTCACAACTCCTTTTCTTCAGTGATTTTTCTCTTTGCTTACTGCATCTGCCAGCCAGAGAGCAGAGGTTTCTGTCTGCAGACAGAGGTCTGGAGTGGAGTCCAGACAGGCCAGCAGTCTGATGGGCCCTGTCACTGCAACAGGGCTTGTCCAGGAACTGACCGGCAGCTCCTTGGAAGGGGAAAACTTCCCTGATGGAGTGTACTTGAAGACTTTCTGCTTTGAGGAATGATCAAAAGAGAAGAGATTTCCCTAAAAGATCTAAATAACCAGAGGGACTGGGTTTTGTTTGCTTTTGCTCAGGTCAGGTCTGTCAATTTCTTCCACTATTAGTCTTCTAAAAGCCAAACAAAAAGGGAAGAAAACTGAAAATGTGTTCTACGCAGATCCCAAAAGAAACAAATACCACTTTTTGTACCACTGCTGGTCATGCTGCGGCACAGACTCCATTACCCTGGGTGCTGTACAAACATGGGGCTTTCTCCCTTCTAGGCCATGGCTTGGCCTAACTGCGTTTCTAGACAGAGATGAAAATTTAAAATCCACTTTATTATGCCTAAAACATAAGCATGGATTTCAGACTTTTGGGGAACATGTAGTTAGGGTGAAAAGACAGCTGGAGATCAAGTCTTACCGCAAAAATAGCTCTTCTGCTTATGAATTAGCCTATCCAGCATGCTTGTGCACACATACATATGCATACAGTCAGCTCCTCCTCTTGCAGACAGTAAATATACTCCCTGAGGCCTCTGCTCTCACCTCTAGCACAAGAACACGTTGGGCTGAACCCCCTGTGAATGGAGGTGCCCTACCGCAGTGCTGGCGCCACTTTGGTGGAAGTGCAATGACTGTTACTGCAGGGTGACAGCTTACTCGTAAGGCTTTTGGCTTTAAATATCTGTTTCTGAGCACCTCGCTTTATTCAGGCAGCCTCTCTGGGTGAAGAAGAGCATCTCAACATTAGTCTACTTCATGGAAAACTTCCCTTTGCTTTTTTTTAATTAAGACGAAGGTAGAATTTACTAGCATTTTCCCTTTCACTGGTATCTCTGAATCACATTCCAGTTCCTAGAATTCTACTCCCTGTAATCTTCTCGAGTGATCCTGGTTTCATCTTTGAAATAATTTACTGAGCTTGTTTATCAAAAAGGCAATCAGACATGTTTTTAGCAAGATGCCCTGAGAACTGCCACATAGACCTGAATATTTCCTTTGATAAGTGGGCTCAGACACGCAGGCACATCTCCGTGGCTAAACAGGTTACCATGCATTAACTGAGCTACAGTAAATCACTCTTTGCATAATCTCAACTCATAGCAAGTGCAAGGTAGGCATGTTAATGTAAACATAATGAAGGAATGTAACCTAGAGCCTTTTACTGCACATCTGCCACCAGCTGAGAACATGCACAAACTCAATTACCATAGCACAGTAAATTGCCAAGCCAGAATAATTCAGTCATAAATCTACATGCCTCGGTTAATTTGGTGTGACTTTTGCATCTAGACTCCAGCTTTCACATATATTGCAGAAGCCGATTCCCTGTTTTTCTGCACTTGTACTGTCATTTATAGCAAAACAGAGTGCAGAGTGGGTGTACAGTGCTACAAAGGAATAAACATTTTTCCTGATGTCTCTGCTTTTAGCCAGCCTACTCATTAGATTTAGACTCTGCAGCCCATTTCCAAACTCACTAGTTTTGTTTTGGGTCAAACCCTTTCATTCTGTATCATTATCTGTACTATTCCCTGCTGCTGAACCCAGCCCACGGCCCATAGGGAGGTAGAAGCAGTAGTCCAGCTCTTTAATGTCAACTCTGTGTGTCACTGAATCATCTCATGCAATGGATTTAATCCATGCCAGACGTGATCACATAAGTATGTTTTTAACCTACTAGCCAGAGGACATGACACCGTATTTATGTCCTCTTCGGACTAGGCATTGGCAGTACCCTGCTGTGAGCGAAGTCATTCTCATGCCATTACACTCCAAATCTCTTTAAAGGTACCACAGCAGCTGCTTTTTGCAATCTTGCTGATTTTTTTTCCAGGAAACTAGAACAATTATGCCTGATCAAAGTCGCTTTTATTTTTGACTAAAGCTGTCCCAAAGGAAGGAAGTATTCTGAAAGAGATGTACAGGTATATTTGTTTAGACTAGCACTGACTGCCCATTTCTTCACACAGACAAGCTCTCAATTCATAACCTGTCTCATTCCATCATATTTGCCAGCTCCCGGGCTTTCCTTTGTAGCCTGTTACATTTCTCAGCTTACGGTTTGACAGAGCTCTTTGAGCTCATGCTCACGAGATCTGCGCAGAGATTTTCTTTATTGCCGTTTGCTCCTGTGTTGCTGCTGTTATTTGGAGATAAGATTAGATTTCTTGCTAATGTTAATTTTCAGTTTTCTTCCTTTTTCCCATGGTCTGAAAAGAAAACCAGCTTCATGGCTGCATTACTAAATATTAACAATGGTTATAATGAAATCTTTGATGCAGTTACAAAGCCTTAAGTTATGACCCGATTTTCTCCCAAGTGAGGTTTGTAGCCCTTTACATCTGTTCTGCACGCAATTGAAAGGGGTTTCTGTAGTGGTTAAACGACAGATGCATGGAGATAGGAAGCAAAGATGTCTGTGAGGACACTTGTCTTCTGCTGATTACTTGTTTTCCCCAAGTGCAGTAGTCACTACTAAAAGCTGCAGTATCAGCCTCTGGTTTTGTTCCAGTGATGCTGAAGTCTGCTCTACTCATGAGCAGAAAGAAAAAGTGCAGCATTTCACACTGAACGGGACATCTGAGCGTGCCAGGTTCATGGAGGTGTTTTCTGCCACTGAGGAACCAGGCCCTGACCGTGCCTCCCTTAAGTCTGCTGCTGCTGTCTGTGTTACATGCAGTGTGCCCCACAGGAAAAAGGATCTGGGCGGTGCCTGGATCCTCTGTCCTCTGGCTATACTGAGGTACAGGTTTACCTGCCCTCAGGTACGGGTACGGGTACTCAGCCCTGAGGTACGGGCTCCCTGCCCTCTGCTCGCTCGGAGCCCGGTGATTTTGAAACGCAGTGTGACTCGCTGTGGTCAGGAGTCTGTCGTACCTTAAGGTATTCCCTGTCCCACCTCTCTCTGCAGAACAGGCTTTGGGTGAAAAGTGAGAAGCTAAAGCGAGGAAGGTGCTGCTGAAATGGGTGTGCGTGAAGTGATGGAGGGGAGGGGGCAGAAGGCTTGTGGTGTGGGCAGAGGGCTGGTTGGAGTGGCAGAAACCAGGACATTGCTGAAGAGCCATGGATTCATAGCCACCTCTCACCACTGACTTCTGGGTTAGGCAGGACACACGCAGACCCCTGCCCACATGGGCTTCTCACAGTTAGAGCTGAAGAATCTCTCGGATCTGAGACAGGGCAGTGGGCCCGAGAAGCTGATGTACCTTGTCTGTCCTCTGTTGAGGCGGCTCTCTGGAGAAATGATAGCAGCTGAGTTCCACAATCACCTTGTAGAGCCTATTTTAATCAGCTTTCTGTCTATTTGTGACATCTGTTTTGCTTTACTTTCATAACATTCCTGTTCTATGTTGCAAGCTCCCCTAGCAGTGTGTTAATATCTCCATAGTGGCTTGGTTAGAAACAGGAGTGATGGCTTCTAGCGTAGAGCAAGCACAAAACCTCTGTGCGCTGTTTGCTCGCTTCCCTTCAGTAAGTCTGTCATAAAATCCTGCAGCTGAGATTTAAGTGATGTAATCTTTACAGTCTCATCAAAGCTATGGATACAGTTGATTGCATGCAGCAGGGAAGCAATGCTAGGCTTGGTTAAATGTGCTCACTTGTTTTCATTATCCCCCTTTTTTTCATGGGCCCAGCATGTCAGCTTGGGAATGCAGAATGTTTTTCCTCATTTAAAGGGCCTGGGTTTTGCTTTGCTTCTTAAATCCCTTTAAATGCATTTCTAGGTCTCTTAAGTATTCATTATACCTTAATTATATTTAGTCCACCATCGTTACTCTTTCTTTGGTGAAGAAAGTTGTTATTTATGTGTCAAAAGCTATCTGTGAAGCAGACAGTCTGGTACTGTCAGAAAGATGTGAGCTAAGGGAGCAGTTTTAATTATTAAAAGAAGCTTTGATTAAAGAGAGAGGGTTAATTTAACAAGTGCAACTGGTTTTCTCTTTTTTTTTTTTTTTTTTTTGCTAGACATGCAGAAGAAAGCATATCCATTAATCTGTCAGGCCTGACCTCAAACTATAGGACTCGATCAAATGCCCCACGAGATGGACAGATGGACATATCAGTTCTGTTTTATTTCTTTTGAATGGTATGAATAGTGCTTGCTGGCAGTGGTTTCTGGGGTTGATCTGTAGTCCACAGGCTTAGAAATAAAAATTTGCTTGAAGGGAGAACCTCATAGTAGCTGCCTTTTATCCTGACAGGCTGGGGCCAGACACACTAAAAACAAGCTGGTGTGTGTCCTATTGTTTCATCCTGGTTTATCATTTACTCTGTTGTGTGAGGATGGAGAGTCATTTGAGCACCTAATTTTCTGTCAGTCATGGTGGCATAGAGTTGGATCACACAGCAAGGAGAATTAAGCATCAGTTGGATTGACATCTTAGATATTCTAGTTACTGTCTAAGCTGAAGACTTCAGGGCAGGGATTATCTTTCTGTTCTGTGTTGGTTCAGAATTTAGTAGGCCAAGACCTTTGGTTCATGCTAAGGATCCAAAATGCCCTTAAACTGAAATTTCAGTTTGTTAGTTCTTGGAGGTACATAGTTTTCTACCCTAGCAGTAAGAAGAATGGTTTTCTATTTCTTTTTTTCTTATTTTTTTTCCTTAGTTTTTGTATAAAGAAAATAATGTTGGAGAGAATCATCCACAAACCCCACTTGTGTGTCAGTCTAAGCCAAGGTTTTACTGTTGTGCTGACTAAGCCTGGCTGAGGTTCACATGTATCTGTTGGATTCGTTCTTGCATAAATACCAAACATTTTGGAGGG
This sequence comes from Rhinoptilus africanus, assembly GCA_013400135.1. Taxonomy (NCBI): domain Eukaryota; kingdom Metazoa; phylum Chordata; class Aves; order Charadriiformes; family Glareolidae; genus Rhinoptilus; species Rhinoptilus africanus. Next base: position 45,811 of record VXBO01014930.1, on the reverse strand, counting down.
TAGCTTGAGGAAAGAGTACAACAGTAAGTGCAACAAAAATATAAATATTCCTAAATGAAATAAGGACATTTTCCAGCATAAAAGTCAAGTGAAATGTAGAAGGAAAAAAACTTCCAGGTGCTAGTTACTTAACTTTGTCATAAGCTACCACACAGGCCTCTGCTGCAGCGTGCCGTCAGCACTGCCAGCCTCATGTGGTGCCTTCACCAAAACCTTTTATGCAAGACCAAGGGACAGAGGTGGACAGCTGAAATACCCCCACTCATGTGATTTCTTATGTTAGGTGTGCTTAGACAAGTGAAGTTCATAATTGCTTTTTTGTGGCATATTAACTTCTGCATAAAATACAGCGTTAAAAATACTGTATTTATCATACAAATTGTCTGCAGTGACATAGTGGTCTGAACAGCTTCTACTTATTTTCTCCATGCAGAGAGATTGCAAGTTTGTATATTCCGCACAACTGTTTATTGTTGCCAACCAAACTCATGTAGGTTGGTGCTTACGTTTTACTCCTATGTATTCGTTTTCCTGAACTGTTACAGCTCAGGTAGGCAAACGGTGTCCCAATGAGAGCAGTGGCTTTAAATCCTTGTCTTGAACCTGCACTGCTATGGACCAGATGTGAATGAGTATTGCCAAAAAGTAAATACAGGAAGCAGTTGCAATGCCAGAAGTACCAGCATGACTGCTCTTTGCTAGGTACTTAACTGTTTTTTCATCCCTTCCTCCTCCAAATCCTCCCCAGTCTGCTTCTGTCTAGAAGAGAAGAGAGACGGAGAAATTTAAGAACAGTTTCTTTTCTGCCTGTGTCTTTCTGCACCCTTTCTTTCCATATCTGATTCTCCTAGCTTCAGTCTAGACAAAAGCCAGAATTCTTAAGGATAGGCTGGGATAAGGGAGAAAAGAAAAAAACCCACAACTAATCTGAAAAGCAAGTCAGGAAAAATGCAAGATCTCATCTGAAGACCATCTTTTCCTGTTAGGTGCACTATGTATAGCATAACCTTGGTCCTTAGAGTCTGACCCCTTACAGCGAAACACCAGTGTTGCTGCTTCTGGGAAAAAGAACGAAATAAGCATGTAACATCGGGGTAGCTTGTGCAAGTCTCTATTTAATTACAGTGCTGCACTGAAGACATTTGTTGGTGTCACATGTACTTGTGATGGGTATTATACATTCTTGACTCTTGAGGGAGTCATGTTTTCACTGGAGATTTTCACCACAGAGGTAGTGGCTTTTTTTTCCGTCTTCCTTTTTATTTCAGCAGGATTTAATAAGCTGGTCAGGCCTACTGTGATTAGTTTACTCTTCAATCAGGAAGATAAACAGCATCATGACTGTGGTGGGAGCAAGCAGGCAAGCGCCAAATACAGTGCAGGCAGAATCCACTAGCTTCTTAATTAAAACCTGTTCAGGGGGTGCAGAGAGCCACACGGGCTTCAGCGAGCTGTGAATCACAGGGAAGAAAAGCAGGAACAGGAGGACTCAATAAGCAGAACTAAAGCTTCAATTACAAGTAATGAACCACAAAATAGGGACTATAGCAAGGGTCTTAAGTTCTTCTTCAGGAACAAAGAAATGAAATCTTCTCAGCAATGTGTTTTAAAAAACATATCAGTACCCTTACCATCATCAGCATGTCTCGCCATCTGAAGTCCTTGGGAAAGCAGTATTTTTTCCAGAGTGGAAGTAACATTGAGGACTGTATTTGCTAGACTCAGATCTGTGGGCAAGAGACCTCAGAGCCCTGTATGATGCAACTGACTTCTCATAATTTCAGAAGATTCTACAAACACCCTCCATCACAATTATGGGCTGGTTGTCACTGTGCCAGGTGCTGTACAAATGGATTGCAAAGATTGCTCTTGCCACTAGTTTATTCTTTGTAAAGCCAGAGGTGATGGTAAATTTTGGTCCTTCCTCAAAGAGAGTTATGAAGGCTTGATTCATGGGTGGAAAATGCGTTAGTTTACAGTCCTTAAGAGTAGATGTTTTACGGGAAAGGAAAACCTGCTGCAGAGGAGACTAACAGACATGACATTACCACCTTTCCAAGGGTCGTGGCGATACAGATATTCCCACAACATACCTTTGAGTCTGGAGTATTAGGAATGAGTGGCTTAAAATGTCATTGGGATGAATGATGGGCTGCAGGTAATTTCTCCCAACTAATACTTAATGTTTAGGAAAGAACACTTGGGGGTTTTGGTCCAAGTTAGCAAACGTATGAAGGACATAAGCCCTTTTTCAATATCTCTTTTCCTCCATGATGTTTTGGAAGAGTTATTCATCTAGTTGATCAGGTGAGTTGAGCTATAAGGTTCTGCATCTAGATTCAGAAACAAAATTTTCAAAAAAGGTGCACAGTATTGAAGATGATGATTTTGTCCTGGGTTACCACTGAACACAAAATAAAATCACGGCACAAAATTAAGACATTATTCACATTCCACTTATTTTGAGGGCTCACACCAGGTTTTAGTACAGGGCAAACATCACCTATGGCAACTTCCAAATGCTTTAGAGCTTATTTTGTCTATATGCATATTATTTTCTATTTTGATTCAGCTCTCCATCTGTTAATTCACTGTCAAATGGCACCTTTCTGCTTTGCAATTGTAAATATGTTAGAAAATTGAGCAGTAGCTTGTTACTATTTTTCCACCAAAAAAAACCCCTGCTGATTTTATGTTATTCTTTGATTCGTTTAAGTAATACCAGTCTGAGTTGATTCCTATTACTGAGCGAACTTACTCAGTTAAAATTGGGGAAACAAAGGACAGATAACGTATGCCTGAGATCTCTTGAGTTAGTGTTTCCAATTTTCTGATTAAAAAAAGGATTGGAAATTTTCCTGTGCTTCTGTAAGAAGTGTTTTTTCCCCTTGCCTATAATCCTATTATCGCTCAAAGTATAAAGGTTTCCTAGCTATGCGTTACAATGCTAAGACAGGAGTGACTGGCCCCATCTTACATACTCATAACGTTTTGTTCTGACAGCAACATGTAACACACAGTTCACGTATGTCAATAAAATGTCGCTCTGATAAGCATGTACTCTCCTATTCAGTTAATACATAGGACCTATTTCTGCTGAGAGTATATGCTAAAATCCTTCACTAAGCTGGGATGCATTTAGGCATATATAGGATCACTCTTCATTTAAATTTATAGTTATGAAGAGACCTTGAAGAGCCATGTTCAAATGTTATACGAGTCCATGGGCTAAATACTAATAACACTGGCTATCGGCCTCTTCCAAGAATACAAAGTTTAGAATGGAAACTTCTGGATCAAGGTGGGAGTCCTGTTTCAGTTTCAGAAAAGAGCTGAGAGCATGTGTTATAGCTGCTTGGCATAATCTCTTCTTATATACAGCTGGAACACATTCTACCAGCACAGTCCATCCTATTGCTTTGTTAGCAATATTGGAAAACCAGAGAATAAAAAAAAGCCCCCTCGGCAGCGGTCTTTATCTATTCTGAAGCAGAAGCTATGCAAATATTCCACAAACTGCATAGAGAGAAAAGGGATTATATTGCTCTCCAGATTGCATTTTAACATCTTTACAAAACAGCAGGTAACTAGAACTTCAGAGCCTGCCTCTGCATATGGCTATTGTGATCATCTAGTTCTCCAGATCCTACATTAATTTCTAGCCAGTCCTATTTCCATGCCGTTTTATTAATCTTACTATATTTTCTTTACAGAGGTATTACAAAATATATTTTGAACTGAGTACAATTAGTAAGTACAGTGTGGATTTGGCAATCCCAGAGTCAGTCTGGCGAAATTACGCTGTTATAGGTTTTCAGTTGTTTTGATCTGTGAAAGAGAGATATCAGAGGGTAAGGGATGCTGGAAATGTCCAGACCTTTCCCGAGTCCAACTTGGACAAAGGAGTGGGTCCAGCTAGGGACTCTCTTGGGCTTTTATTCTGCCTTTTTCTAAACCACACAGTTTTATCTCATTTACTGTTAATTTAAACTAGGCACGATGTTATTCTGCACTCTCTCTATTGAGAGACATAGGCAAATCATATCTGAGGAGGTCCTTGGCTTCATGGCATCCTGAAGTGGAGAAGAACTGGACCTAACTTAGCTGACTTGTTCGAGTTCACATCTGAGATGGACGTGGCTGCAGATGCCTCACCTGGCACGCTGTATTCATGTTTCTACATTCACCACACTAAAACTCCTCACCTAGTTTTTTAGCTTGTTGTAGGAGACTGGAGATGAAATGCTGGTGGGCAGAAATTGCTGCTAGGCTGGCTGATGATAGATGGTAGTTGGTGTCCTGTTTGATCTGAATGTGTACCATGCAGTATCACTTCTTTAGTTTCTCTCCTTCTATTTTTTGGCTTGGGCTTCTGTTCAATTCATCTTATTTACTCATATTTACACTGATGTACTTGTCCCACATGAGACTTATGCTCCCCTTCTTCCTTCTGTCTGTTGCTTGTAGGCCCACATCGTTGCAGGGATTGGATCTGTAGGTGGCAGAACCTTCTTAGCCCACTTGGGCTCTTAAAGTTTTTTCTCAAGGTTTCAGGAGTTTAATACTGGGTAAGTCAGCTTGAGGCAAAGGCAAAGCTATTGCATGGAGTTTCCGCAAGCTCTGTCTGGCTCCTATTGCAAAGCGGAAAAGATGGTCTTGTCTTTGGTGAGAATAGTATCAATGATGTAACACGCAAGCCAGTAGCGGCAGTGACCTATCGCTACCTTCACATGGCTCTGCGACTGTCTGTGTTTAATGCACTCGAGGTTAGATGGTCACAGGCGAGAATCAAGTCAGTATGCCTTGATTTTTGCTTCCGCGTTAAACACAGTGTGAGGGTAGCTCTGAAAAGTGCCTTTGGGATTGGTGTCCCAGAGTCCAAAGGTCACCTTGAGGGATGAGAGAACCTCCCACATGAAGGCCCTCGTTACATCCCCACCAAGAGGTGCATGGGCATGGCACTGGTGTAACACGTTAGGCCTCATGCACAATACAAGAGCTCGAGACCTCTCCATGGCTGCCCGTTTATGTGCGTGAATGGCATTGGTTTCTTTTTTCTCATTCTTAAAAACGCAGTTGCAGTTTTTACTTTTAACAGTGGAGGATCTTCATGAAAGCCTTACGAAATTCAATGTTGAAGGTGGTGTAAATAATTGGGTTGACAGCACTGTTGACATATCCAAGCCACGTAAAGGCGCTGTACATTGCTGGGGGGATGTTGCAATCGCAGTGCATGTTCAGGATATGAGTGATGAAGAATGGGAGCCAGCAGATGATGAAAACACCTGGGGGAAAAGAAAAGAGACAGATTTTGATTGCTGAAAGCTGGACAAATTTTGAGACTATAAGAACAGTGAGGATGTTTTGGTATAAGAGAAAAACGTTTCCCTAAACAATAAGCCTTCTGTTTGTCTGTGAGGTCTCATAGTCTATATTCTGAGTATCCAGGTATTAAAGAACTTTTTGGCTGATGTAATTAGGCCAGTTATGTCAAAAAATATGGCCTTCCGAGATGCCAGTTTCTTCCTGGGCGGTGCTGCCTTTTGTGTTCTAGAAAGCCCATGAGCCCTCTTGCCACTGCACCTAGCTGTCTTTTGGCAATCCAAGCACCCCACAGATGGACAGCTTTCTGTGCCTTTTGTACAGCACTATGAACTGTTCTTAGCTGGGAAGGAGGTAGCCTTCCTATTGGCAGCACCTTGCCTACATATCCACTAACGTATCCAGTGAAATTATTTCTGTGGAGGCCTGGAAAAATAGTCTACACTGGACATTCAGACTGGCCACCCTCATCCTGGGTAGCTATTGGTTTTCTGCAGAAACACAAGAGGAAGCCAATGCGCACTCTCACCAAGTACAATGGCTAGCATCTGAGTGGCTTTCTTTTCCTTCTGTTGTGACAATTTCCTCCTGCTCACAGTCTTGAGAGAGGTCCTTGTCTTGCCATTTGGCATAGACTGGATCTCAAAGACCTTGGCTGTGTAGGGTGTTTCTTTGGCATGTCCATTCTTCTCTATTTTCCCAGGGCTGTCCAAGGCCTGCAGGGTTGAGTTGGTGCCCTGATTAGAAGCAACCGGCACAACCAACTGATGGTTACTTGGTGCCGCAGGTTTGATGGTAGTTTTCTCAGGGGGACTGGTACTGGACACCATCTCCATTTCCATATCTTCTATGTGACTCTCCACCTCCTGGACAAGAATCAAATGTCCGCAACATAAAGACAGATAAATATACAGAGAGGAGCAATGAACATTCCTTACAGAGTGAAGCTGGATGAAGTTGAAGAACAATCAGTCCCTCTTCTCCCTCTCTACATTTTTGGTAGGTGCTTGGAGAATGGCCTGTGAAGCGTTTACAGATAAGAATACTTTTGGGTAGATGGGATAGACAGAACTGCAGTGAATAACTCTCCTTTATTGCACAAAGAGGCTAAGAAATGGGAGAGACACTGTCTCCGCTGCCTGTAGATTTTATTTGGTTTTCAGAATATAAATAAATAAAAACGAAATCAACAAGCAAAACCCAACAAAGCCAATGCAGTCCAAGACTTAAAATAAATAACAGAGAGGAGAAGAAAATCAAAGACACAAAACGTTAAAATGTCATGGCTTTTACAGCTGATCTTTAGGTGAGCTTAGTCTGGCTTTTTGTGCTCTATGATCTTAAACCCCTTGCTTCACTCTAAGGAATGGGAAGAATATTTAAATTTTAAGATTGAATGGTAACCTTTGTTCTTAGTTTGTTTTTCTCCCACCCTACATAATTTAATTTTGTGGCCTGGGAGGAGAAAAGGGGAAAGCTAAATGCTCTGAAAAGCTATGACTTCTCTGTAACACTCACCACTTTGCGCTTATTAACTTGGAAACTCCCATTGGACTTCACAATAACTGTGCAGAGCTTGACGTCTTCTGGATGAGTGCATTTGTCCTAAGGGGCAAGCACCAGCTCAGAGGTTACACAAGCAGATATTAATTGGGTAGGGAAGCTGGTAAGGGAGGGATGTGGAAATACAAACACAGGGCAGGAAGCAGAAATTAACCAGTGATTATGATGCTAAGAATGATGGAAAACTACTCAGAAGAAGCAGTGATGGAGGCAAGTATCCCTTATGCTTTTCACCAAAGGAAGGAAACCACAAAGATCTGCTAATGTTTCTGTCTGTCCCTCTCTCGCTGCCTTCTGTGCTCTGCACAGCACTGGCCTCTGAGGCAACGCAGCTTGGAGGCAGCGCCTCTGGGACTACACATTCCTACTGCTTGGTTTGCACGTGCTGCAAGAGTAGCATTTTGACAAGCAGTCTCACGCTTAACACGCTCAGCTGGACTCCACTTACACACATATCTCATGCTCTGAGAGGCTGTTTTCACTGCAGAGGTATCATTACCAGCAATGTAGTTTGCACCCCAGCCACGCAAACAATTTCCATTGAACTTCTTCATCACAACAGCAGGACTGACTCAGAAAATAGTATAGCCTGTAGTCAGGCTAGTAACCCAGACTTAGAGCCAAAGGAAATGCAGTCTGGTTAATGAAGCAGCTCCTAATGCAGATCTGCTGATGAAAGATCCCCTGAGACCCAAGGAGGCCTGTGAAGTACCAGCCAGTGACCTGATAATCCAGTGTGCAACTGGGACTCCAAAATGGCACGGGACACAGTTCACCTTTGTGATCCATTATTTCACCTAGTCCAGCCAGTGCCATTTGGGGAAAGGAGGACGTGCTTTGGGGAACGAAGCTGAGCAGGAAGGGGAAGGGACAGAGACTGCTGAGAGCAAGGCAGAGGTCTAGTTACCTTCAGCGGGGCTTGCGTGTCTGAGTCCAGGCCGTGGCTGCTGCGCTTGGTGTTGACACGCTTCCTGCGCTTCCGCAGCACTATGTAAATCTGCACATACACCAGCAGCGTGACAATGAAGGGAACATAGAAGGAGACGATGGAGGAATACACGACAAAGGCAGGATTGGCAATGATGCACTCATTCTCGTCTGGAAGACAAAAAGTTTCAGGCTTGTTGTCGCTGCTGCTACGAGCCAGGTCCAGATTCCCCCTTTTCTTTCCCTCTTTCAGAAGGCACAGAGATATCCAGAGAGTGAGGGGTTTGGGTTCTAGAGGGGACTACAATGTCAGCTGGAAGTGGTGCCAGAACAGCAAACTCCCCTTGGGTCACAGGGAGTCACATACGACCCAAAGTCCCTGGCTATTGCTTGCCTTCTAACTAGAAGCCTACAAATCCCATACTGTATACAGTCGAAACCTATGAAACCGATGGCTGAATTCCCAGTTCCTGTCTTGCCTGTCTCAGTGAAGCTATTTGTCCCATGACTTTCCTTTTCATGTGTTTTAATATAAGAGAGGTCTTGATTTTGTAGTGGACAAATGTTAATGTAACATTGATGAGTGCTGTGTAAACTTCTACACAACCTCAGTTCTGATGTGTTTAAAACACTGGTCTGGAACAGCAAGAGATGAAACGGATCCAGAAGCAGCTGACAGAAATAGTCTGGGATGCTGCTAGGAGAGGACACCTGAAACAGAGATGGATACATCCCAATACACCTAAAACCTGATCCCCATGTTTATTCCTGACTTGTAACAGGAGACTATCTGGGGCCCAGTAAACCCCGAAAGATGCCAATAGCTGGCTGCAGGTGGCATCACCACTCACCTGTGTTGTTGAGGCCAAACAGGAGTGGGCAGGAGATGGCAAATGAAAGCACCCAGACCACAGCAATCATGACAGTGACCCTGCGCTTCGAGCTGTAGCGGGTATTATACAGCATTGGCATTGCTACTGCTGTGTACCTGCAGTGTGAAGATACAAATACAGTTTATTGTTACTCTGCCAGTCGTGACAGACTTTGTGGGAAATTACACCTAGTTGCTGTATCTGAGGGTCTGGTCCAGCAAGAGGATATAGGACAAGTCAGGTTTCACAAATCTCCAAGGTGTCTGCATTCCCTGTTTTGGAAGGCACGAGGCTGGGGTCAGCATTTTTCTTCCACTCTTTCTGACCTGCTTCCTTCCCACTGATGTCAGCTTTGCTATTCAAGTATATAAACAGAAGGACTGAACTAATGGGGACATATACAGACAGTTCCGTTTACATTCTCAAGACCAGTGTTTCTATGTCTGCTTCTGATGGAATCCCTGCTCAGACCTCATTTAGGTCCTCTAAATCGCTCTTCAAAAGATGTCAACAACACTAGCTCTCAGCATTTTCAAGTCTCTGTATCCATATAAAATTAGACTGCGACTTGCTACTGTGGGTTTGATACAACCTGCTGCCATGGAGCCCTCACCTGTCGATGCTGATGGCACAGAGGTTGAGGATACTGGCAGTACACATCATAACGTCAAGGGTTACAAAGATATCACAGTGGATCCGACTAAACCTCCACTCACCAACCACCTGTAAAGAGAAAATATAAGGTCAGTAAAAGAATTTACTGAGAATGTACTGCTAATGAGAAGGTCTAAAGGGAGAATTTTGCACAAAGACAGTTGCTTGCTGGTAGATGGAGTTTGGCTGGTTCAAGGGGTATCCAAATTTTGCATACAGAAGTTCCAGCTGCAATCAGGTCGTGTGTAATCAGTGACACATTGTGTCAAGTAGGATTGTTTGCCATTGAGTGCCTTCAAGGGCTTTGTCCTGTCTAGTCTAAAGGTCTCAAACGATGGCACAGCCACAAGGGAAGTACTCTGCTCCATCCAAACCATTCCTTAGAGCATTCCCTGAGGGCTGGTGGGATGTTTTGTTATTCCTAATTCCATCCTGTTACTCTGTATTGAGCTGGGCAGCCCCAACAGCAAACACAACCCTGGGCTCATATTCCAATGACATAAGGGAGTGCAAGTGTCCTCAGAGTAGGAGCTTAAACAGGTCTCTGAAGCATTGCAAAGAAGTATTTGGAAGGAAATACATTAATTTTATATCCTGAGCACCCCTAATTGTACTTATAGCTTTTTATTGGACACTTTTTTGCAATTATAGCTAGCAAAGTTCAGCAGTAGAGAAATAGGAGTTTCCTTCATTTCTTAGTTTAAAAAATGAGGGTCGAAATTCCTCCTTTTATTTTTTTGCTGAAGGAAATTTATTTAATTTAGAGTGAAAAGTCTTTGACACACTACATGTTGTGATAAAGACAAAGAACTAATGATTACACTTCCCGTTACCAGTAGCCTTTTTCTCTTCACTTATCTTGCTATTGAAACTGAACTTTGCCAATTAAGTTTAATAGCAATTATTAGGACTACTGTATTTGACATGTGATGAAAAAAGTATATTTCCCTCTAATAAAAATAGAGACCTACTGCATTTGAAAATAGAATGAATAAGATATCTATTCTTCAGTTATTTCTGCTCTGATATACATAACCATAGGCAGCATAAAGAAGAAAGAATGACTGCATTGAAGCCTGAGTGACAGATGAATACTCGGTGATTAAAAAAGCACTTAAGAGACAGTTACATCAGTAACTTTGATAAGAATTTGCCCAAAGGCAAAGGTTTCCAGCCAGCTATAAGCCTCTGCAAAATCAGTTTCCTCAACGCATAGTTTTGAATTTATGGGAGATGCTGTAAACTGCAGAAACTCTTTCTCTTAGTGCTTTCATTTATGTAGGAGAAACCTCAGAAACTTGGAGGCAGAAGATTTGTTTACAAGAAGGGTGGTTTTTTAAAAGGGTTTCCTTTTGACATTCCTATTTGTCTCAGCTTATGACACAAATCCTAAAAAAAATAAATGAAGATACTTACAGAACAAAGGGTTCTGGCCAGTTTTGATTTCAGACTGCAGACCCAGAGAGGGACCACAGTGTGCCTAACCCACGTTGGTCCAATGGCTCCTTCTCTCTCAGCAAGTATTTGTCATGTTTTTTGTTGCTTTAAGCTAGCAGTCGTTTTTTTAGCAGAGTGTGGATCAGAGTGGAAAGGGCAAAAGTAAATTAAGATGTAAAGGCCCGATTGTCCTACTTGGCAGATTAAGGAAGGTGAGGTTCCTGACCAACTCCATGTACACAGGAGCCCAGAAAGGGGAAAATATCTTACATGATGTGTGCTTTATTCTTTCACGTTAAAACAAGTATCTGAGAGGCTCTTATACCTGGGCCTAAGAGAGCACGAGCTTCTCAGAGCAAAAGCCTCTGCTTAAAATGGGTTGTCGCAAAAGAGGAATATAATAGAAGAGTGTAACTAGTCCCAGAGGCATGGACTACAATCGCAACCAGGCTGTGGTCATGTTAATAAGCCTTAGCAGATGCATAATGCTTTACGTTTTTAAAGTGCCTTGAAAATAATAATTAACTAGGGTGATAATTAGTATTGTGGTTTCTTGACAGCCTATGTCATGTCAGTGGGTTTGTTTTGCTTTGCGTTAATACTTAATGGTATAATTGATTATGGCTTCTTCCCCTCCTCTCCTCTTTGTTTTATCATTTTCTCTCATAAATAAGTGCCTGAAAATTAATTGTATACTCAATATAGTTTCGGTCTTATGCTCTCTCACCACCTCAGTTCTCAGTTGTGATTGCCACCAGCATGCCAGCTCTCAGCTGACTGAAGAACATGGGCAAGCCAGCAAAGGGGCCCAAGGGAGAAGGGCTGTGTAGCTTCCCTTATTCTTTCCCTTAAAGATGCATTTCATTCTTTCAGGCTACATGCTGTTGCAAAAGTCATTTGCCATCAAGTAAACAGGTGGCAGTCTTGGGAGTCTCTCCCCATTGAGCAGAAACATTCAGTACTGCAAAAGAAAACTGGGTCACCTACCTCCAGATAGACCACCCAAGGCATGACCAGGGTTGCTACCAAGAGATCTGCCACTGCCAAACTCACGATCAGGTAATTCGTGGTAGTCTGAAGGGCTTTTTCCCTGGACACGGCCATACACACCAGCACATTGCCAAAAACGATGACAAAGATGAGGAGGGTGAGCAACATGGCATAGTAGTTATACTGAGGCTTCTGGTCTGCATCGGACTCGTTGAGCGGCTTGCTCCAGTTCCTGTCACCGATGTCACCATTGTACCAAGAGAAGTTTAGGGGATCCATGGAGAAAAAAGTGCCAGGTTCCAGCTCCACCCTGGCACAAAGATGTTGAAAAGACAGTGAAAGGCCAACATGTAAAAAACCAATAAAACAATTATGCATGTGCTAGCTCATCCTTGGGAGCCTGTTCCCCTACCCTGATTTCCTGTGTGTGAATGGTTGACTGACTGGAATTGCGATGAAGATCTAGATGGGAGGCTGAACTGATGGTCAGATACCTAGGCAGGGATTAAAGAATTTCTATTTCCGGTTCATCCGCCAGGTTTCTGTGGCCAAAGATATCAGCTACTCTGTGTTACAGCCAATTCATCCAGAGTGCCTGGGACTTTTGTGTCGGTTCCCCTGACAGTCCCTAACCACTAACTGCTCCTTGTTAGGTGGGCACAGGTCAGGGCAGATGTGCCATGGCCCACTTTGTTTATTTTTATGTCTTCCTTTTTCCCCCTTTTTTACCTTTGCTTTTCCTTATTTTTTTCCTCCAGCAGGGAAATAAATAAAAAAAAAATAAAACTATGAACCAAATTGTGATGATAATGAAAGTTGACAGTAGCAGTTTTGAAGTCAGGGCTGGACTGTGCCTGCCTTTTGCCATTCCCTCAGTGAGGTTGCAGCGCAAAGAGGAACATGGTGGGGGCATGACTGGGTGCCATCCCACAGCCCAGCCTCTGCAGCTCTTGGCGTTGGGAAGACAGGTCTCCTTGGAAATCTGTGGCATCACGGCAAACCATCATTTCTTCCCCAGCCAATGGCCATGTGCTGTGTATGGTTTCAAAGGTAGCGTATAAAGAAATTATGGTTTTTCCTGTGGAGTGTCCTAGAACCTATTTAGGTTTTTGTGTTTATTTTATCCAGGCATAGCAAAGGCAATTGCAAGTGTCTTTTAGTCTTTTGGATTTTTTCTGTCTCCCAGGGTTGCCTCTGTGCTCTACTTCCTTAGCCGGACCATTTCCAGCACATGGTAAGAGGGCTGTCTCCAAGAGGCCTTCCTTTGCTTTCCACTGGCTATGGGTCGAGTCCCAGGCTTACAGGCATTTCTTATGGATGATGAGGAAGAAGAATGAAAGTGAACTGAACAAAGATGAGGAAACAATATGCCAAAGAACTGTTGTCTGGATATAGAGATTTGTGAGTTATTAGCTGCAAATGCAGGCAGCAAAAAGCTACCCTCTGCCAAGGGAGATGTATAAACAAAGCTAAAGCGTGGGATGTGGTGCGTGAAGGGAAGGACATGGTTTCTGCTCTGATGATAGACTACAGCAGGACTGATATCTCTTAGGTCATATTTCTGTATGGTGCAGGCTACTGAAGGTGCATGAACGTCCATGAGGTTATATGGATTTTATACCAGCAGGTGATGCAAAGCAGTGACATCAGGACTGCATACCCCTAGATCATTGGCATCCAACTGCACATATGTCCACAATGTAAGAAACTGGCTTAAAAGTTAAGCTGCACCATGCAGGCTTTGTCAGCAGGTGTCTGTATTCAAGTTTTTTTCTGGTGCCACCGTATGAAAAACAAATTTTATATTTGCAGTGAGACTGTAGTTTATTTGACCTCAGGCTCTGGCATACTGGAAAGGCTTTTTCCTGGCTGTGCAGTGAGGTTCTTTTGGGTCTCGTTTAGGTGGGCTCACTGAAGACCTCCCAGGGCAGGATTTGTGCAGTGGGTGCATGTGACGCTGGCACCATCTTCTGAGTATTTCCACGCCATATCTGGGTCCTGCTGGAGCTTCTACACACTTAGAAAAAGAACAAATTGCTACACAATGTGTGTTTGCTGAAGGAGTAGGGACTAAAATTTGAGCATTGCCTCAGTCTGCAAATCATCCCTGTTCTCTGCATAACTGAGCCGGCAGTACAGGCAGAAGTGGACATGCTCAGATCTGACTGGTGTGCACCTGAGCCCGCCTTTCAGAGAGCCACAAAGGCCACGGGGAGAGGAGCACTGAGCTGAGTTTCACTGTGTGAGCTAATAGGTTCCCTGAGCTCACCAGAACCGTTAATGCCAGATGCTCCAAGGACAAGCAAGGGGAGCAGCCTGATCATAACAACAGGACTCTGGTGTACGGCAGAGGCAGACAAATGCTAACTTCAAATCATAGCTGTGCCACTGAGCGAGGTGAAACAGCTCTGTCCCGTTTGTTGAAACGGAGCTTCTTTGTCAGCTGGTAAATGAGTATAACAGAGTTGTCATACCCAAACTGCACCCGCAGCTGCGGAGGGTCTCTGAAATGGCATAATCCACATCGATCATTTCAGCCCCTTGCCAGGATTGCTTGTGTGTTCAAAAGCAAAGTGTTGAGGTCTGTACCTGGGCCTGAAGTAGTCATTACATCAAGAAATGGTGACATATCAGAGACCATGATCAAAGAGTAAAGGCAAGAGCTGTGTAAAGGCATCTGGAGATTTTGGCTACTTTGATTTGGGGGTTTCTGGTTTGAGAGATTTTGAAAGGACCTGATTCACCGCTCAGCACTTCCTAAAATCAAGTATTCTGTGCTTCTCAAGCTGTATCTCCATAAAGGCCACTGTGATTTGAAAACCTGGCCATGTTCTCAGACATTCAGAAACAAGGCCATTTAATTTTCTTATTAAAAGAAAAAGTGAATACAATTTATTAAACCATGTAAGTGATCAAAATAGCAAAACATTTGCAAATATCAAATTCTCCTGGGAACAATGGTTTCTTTATGTTTCACTGAGCTTTTGTGTGCTTTTCTCATTCAAAGAACAATTTGTATAATAATCCTTGGAAATTTGTTGCATATGGGTCCTTAATAGCTGATAATTCAAAAAGTGTCTGTCTGACAGTGCTATCAGCGGCACTTGATAGCTCTACAAATGTCTTCTTAGAAACTGTCAAAGTGTCAGAAATTAATTAAATGTTAGCTTATGTGACTCAGAGTGAAGGGGGAAAATCAATGCTAAATGCAGCAACCGTTTTTTCTTTTCTCCTGTTGCCCTTTGATAATGTAAAACTCTCTAGAAAAGGCAGAAACATGCATAAAATGCAGGATGGAAAAAAATCAGGAACATGGCAAAAATATCTTAAAAGAATAAAAGGAGTGGAATGATTTGATATCTGCAGGATCAGCCCCTTGGCCCTATTCTGGCTTCTTCTAAGCTCTGATTGCAGTTCACAAAAGAGAATTGTGCTTCATGGGGAAAAGGCTAGAGACAGGGGTGAGGGACATACACAGGAAATCTAGCCCTGCTCATTTTACAGGCCACTGCGACTCAGTGGTGGAGTTGGAAGAACCATATACAGCTAATCTCTCCTGTCCATCTATTGGGCATTTACTTGATGGGAGTTAGGGTGGATAGAGAAGGCCCTGGATAAAGTGAGCAAAAATCCTCTTTTGTTCCCTTCCGCAGCTTCTGCAAGATTATTTTTTTCTTTCAGTAGACCTGCTTTTACAGCAATAATTTTTGTCTTTTTGTGCAGCTGATCATCATGAGGAAAGTTAAAAGGTTACATTTGAACGTTGTAAAAATGAAAAGGTTTGTTGTTTATATTTTAAAAAAAAAAGTTTTAATTTGGGAGAATGAAACACAAAAGAAGTTCCAAATATTTTGCATGAAATAGGGAAACAAAAACAGTGTGTAATTTGTGATCTTGAAGTTAAAGTCTGTATCTGGTACATATCTATATGGTACAAAACTACAACTACATAGACAACTCTGTTAATTCCTAACTTTTGAGAGTTTGAGTTTTCAGTCCTAAAAATAATCTTAACTTCTCCAGACACAGAGCTGGCATCATTTGGAAGCATTATGGTGGCCATTAGAGTGCCTTGTGAGTCTTTCAGTACTGCTTTAAGGAGCACTTTTTATTTTACTGCTGACAGTTTCTCAGTAGAGAAGAAAGAACCACTTTAAAAAGCTGGCTAGAAAATAAAGTGCTTTTTACTGTGTTTTTCCAGGCATCTGCATTTTCCTATGGAAGCAAAGGGAAGGGATCATAAATACAGAGAAAAGGTAGTACAAATAGCACCTTGCTCTGCCCTGTCCTGTGGGAACTTGTTGAGTTTCACTATCCCTGTACACAATGCAGAACAGAGTTCCAGTTTTATCTGAGACTTTGGATGCAGATGTGGGTAGAGTCCTGAAATGGAACAAATTCCTTTGTGAATTAACTCCAGTAAAGCCCCTTTAATTCCCATACAGAGTCCACGCAGATTTTTAGTACAGCTGAGGTAATCCAGATGCGGATTTTCTGAGAGGTCAAGGGCAGGAGAGAGCAGCAAGGTTGTAGCCCTGTGTTTGATGCCAGCAGTGCAGCAACACGTCTGCATCACACAGAGCTTCTCTGCTGCTCTCCCCTGACGTTGGGTCCAGGGCGCACCCAGGGCTCTGCTAGTCCCCTTTACATTAACTTGCTTGAGTGCCCCTGGTCAAGCATGGCCTAACTGGGATGCAGTCTGCCATCCAGAGGAAAACAGTCTCTCTCAACAGGTTCCCATGCTTTCCAAATGTCTTCCAGCAACTGGAGGAAATCTGCTGTCTGGCTGCTACTCCCTGCTGGAAACGATGGGGAAAGGGGAGCCAGGACAGAGGCTGTGAATGCAGAGCCAGAGTTTTTCTCTCCTTTGTAGTTAACTCCCCGTTCTTTTCAGAAAGCAAACTGAAAAATATGTTTGTTTGCAATGCCAGTATTTCTCCTTGGCTCCTCATGATTGATCATCTAATTACACTTGTGGCAAACAAGCATGACATCTCCCTGGCACATGCGTAATGTTCACAACTGGCAGCAGCAAAACTGTTTGTCTTTCTGGCAAGACCTGAAACATGAAGTGTGTATTAAGCAGAGACAGATGTACCAGACAGCTCACCAGGAAGCAGAGGGTAAAAGGCTCCAGCAGAAACTCATACCTACAGCTCGCCTGTGCTTGAATAGTATCCAGGGACTGCCCTCTGCTCTTCTTAGTTCTGTGCTAGATTAGAGACGTCCTCATTCAGTGCAAATGCCTTCCCCCCCCGCCCCCCCCTTTTTTTTTTCCAGAAAGAGCAAACGTGTAGCACTCTTTTAGGTTTTTACTCTGTTTAGAAACACCCTCAGGGATAAAATATTCACAGGCCTGATCCTGAGCTAGCATCAGTGTCTAGCAAAGCCTTTGATGCATGTCACTGCAGCATCTGGTTTCTGTTTGGTAAAGATCTGTGGCCTTTGGAGCTAATCTGGGCTGCTAACCTCAGGACTCCTGATTGCCAGAACTGCCTCTGACTGCACTGTCTGTAGGCCTAAGAGGGAAACAACAGCGAAAGCCACCAGCAACAATATTCTGATGGCAGATCCACCGTTTCCACAGCAGCCTCAGAACAGTCTCTACCCCTCTTTCCCAAGGTATTTCTTGCATGCAGTTCTTGCCAGATCACCTGTTTCCTTCTAATTGCTGCAACCCAGACACACCCACTAGGTTACTGAAAGTCTAGCCTAGGACTGTGTGAGAAAGGTGTTTAGAGACAGATTTGCTCCACAGGCACTTCAGTTTCATAGAAATCAATGTCTAAGTGAAATTTGCACAGTACAGTGCCTCCCTGAATATTGTCATTTTCCTCTGAAATCTTGGAATCAATGGGCCACAGGAAAGCTGTCAAACTGACATCCTTTCTGTCCCGAAGATGCTTCTTGATGCTGTTTACTTGGCTCCACTGAGAATGTGACTGAGGCATTCCCATCTAGGGAAATAACATATTCTTTGGGAGTAGGGAGGTGGTAGAAGAGAAAGAGAAGGGGAAAGTGTGTTTGAAGAGTCTCCCTGTTCAGGAGCTTTGTGCAAAGGAAAGCAGTTTCTGGAGTAGTTTCACTACTTTTTTTATCTAAACCCCGAATTTATAATCTGTGCTGTGAATTCCTGGCCATGGCTCACTGGAGAGCAAGGAAGGTATATAACAGCTAGCAGTAAGAACCTCTTCCCATCCAGTTCTGTGCAGGGGACAGTGCCTGCAGACATTGAGAAGGAAAAGAAAATGTCAGGAATTAGGAAAAGACTGTAAATTCCGTCTCGACCTGAGGACCACAGTACCTACCACCTCTGCTAACGCTGACGAAAAATCCCAGCCACTGGCATCTGACACTCCAGGATCAGCCAATGCACTGAACATAATAAGCGAAGTCTTAGTGGCTCCAAATGCACCTGGCTCTCCCAGGCACTGAGTAGTACATGCAAATACAGCAGAGATTTGACAGTCATGACTGATGAGGTCCTGGCAGTTTTACATTTGGAGCAGTTTTAAGCAGTGACTGTGTCTCTTCAGAAGGCAGTACTGAGCAAACTTAACTTTCTACACTCCTTGCGTTTTCTTAGTGGTAAGTAAGTCTCTAGTTGTAAGTAGACTACACAAGCAGTAGGCTTAGCTACCTCTGCACCTAGAGGTACAGAAATTAGAGACAAAGATGCGGACAAAGCTGGGTTTTTTTGGAGGGGCTGAATTCTAACTTCAGCACTGTGCGGCCTTTGTATCTACCCAATACAACAGTTCATCCCGTCAGCTCCTTGCAAAAGCCTCCTGAAAAGCTTCCTCCTCTCCTGCCTTTCTACATGGCTCCCCATTCTTCAGATCCTTTGTTATTCGAAATATAAGTGCAAGGCATTTCAACCACAGTTATTGCTCACTTCTGATTCAGAAACATTTCTGCGTTTCACTTGGTCTTGCGTAATATCTAATTGGATCTTCCTACTAGAAAGCATGCATATGTGCCCCTGGATTGTGTTGTAAAGCACCTAATCTAAGCACTTCCTCCTGTAAGTGCTCAGAAGTGCTATTAGCATGGGGTTTGGATATAATACACTCCTGCCACATAGGCCTTTGACTCACTGACTTTAACCATTCTCACTGATGCCACAATATTTTCTATTCGCAGCACTTTACTTCTCAATAATTGCATTGTTCAGAGCTCTCTGCACTAATTCTGTCATGTGAATCACCACCTCCCTAACTGCAGCAGAGGGACGGAGGGTGAAGCGAAGAACAGAAGCCTGAGCTCCGCTCTCTGGAACATAGAGAGAGTTTCCTTCCTGTGGAACTTGGTGCAGGATGATCTTATTGCAATAGCCTTGTAATCCAAGAACTGTAAGGCTGACTCCAGTTATTAAGGCATATGCTCTGAAACTTTTAACTTCAAGAAATCACTTGATTTCTCACTTCCCCATATGTGGTATTAGTGCATTAATCATCCCTCTTTCCCTATGATGACATGAATTTTCGCCTGAGTTTGAAATTGCATTGCAGGGAGGAGAGGGAAGAAGTTTTTCTTTTTCCCAGAGCACTTGTCCATTATCCATGGGTACACTGCTGATGGAGCAAAACGTTTCCCAGGGCTGCTATGGTATAGGCAGAGGGAGCACAAAGGGAACAGTGTGCTACTGCCCCCCCTATTGAAAACCAGTGCACACATTAGTCTGGACCATTTGGAGAAGGATGTTCTAAGGCTGAATTTCACTGGGAATTGACTGCCTCTTGCTTTCACATCCTTTGGAAATCTCACCCGTAATTAGAGGCTTGTGAGGTTTTTTTGCAAGTCCTAATGGAAGGGAAGAATTCAGTGATATCTTCCCTAGAGGTGGAGAAATGCACACTTAACTTGCTTTAGCATGTCTTTCTGCTACTAAAAAGCAGATTCCATTTTTAAAAGGCTTTCTCTTTATTCAAGACCTGCAGCTTGTCATAGGGTTTTATCAGAAATTACTTGGAATTTTCTGATTGTAATGTTTCGTCATTCTAATATGTTAAACAGTTAAAACTAGTAACTTTTGCAAGGAAAGTTGTAGCAGGTTGGGAGGTTTTTGTGGGTTTGGGTTTTTGTTTGTTTTGTTTTTTCATAAATGACCTTTTAAGGATCTGTCAGGATTTCAAACCTGTTCAAACATCTTGCATCAAAATGAGAAAAAAATACAAAATATACAATAACTGTTTACTCTGAAATCGTAGTTAAATTATGCCCTTTTCTTTGAAAAGATTCAGCTTCAAACATTTTAATTACCCAAGTTTGGAATCTATTTTGCAAACAATTTTAGAAAGTCCAGAACCCTTTCCCCCTCAGATCAGGTTTCCAAGACTTCTAGCATGGGCTCTTTAAACTGTGGCAGCAGCCGTCAGAGCATGTGGTCTCACTGCTAGCCCTCCTCAAAGGAGACTCGACAAATGCACACAGTCATCTCAAATGTAAAAGGGCAGTTTGCATCGCGATAGACTAGTTTTCCTTACAGAATGGTAGGTGTAAATAGTTTTCTCTGGCAGTAATCTCCTTCCAGAAAACCCCATCACTCCCTCTACCCACCTGTAATTCAGAAGAGAGATTTGCCTCCTGCCTGGCAGGCTGCTGGAGTAGAGCCATTGATTCCTATTGCTCTTTAAGAATATGTGGGTACAGGGCAAGCTTTAATCTTTTGAGCATTTGTCAGATTAAGCATTTTGCAAGCTGGAGCTACTCCAAACGCAGCCCACTTGAACAAGTTCGCAGCTTGGTGGAAAGGATGGGCAGACAAGGATTTTTTAAAATAGTTTTTGACTGTATGTGCTTTCGATTTTGGACACCCAACCAGAAATATTACACAGATGTCAATTTTCAGTGTTTAAAGGTAAAGAATTTATTTCTTAAAAACCAAAGACCCCTTCCAAAGTCTTATGTTGGGCTCATTTGAAAACAATTGTGGAAACAATCAGATCTTGCACTGCAGGATCTAATGAAATCTGTAACAGCTGCAGATAAGGTTGTGAATTAATAGCGTAGGTATTGCATATCACTTCCATCCTGCGTTCTCGCATGGAGATGGCAGCTGTCAGAGACAGGTCTTCTGACTAGAAAGACATTGGTTCTCATTAAGTCCTGCATTGCTGTAGACCGAACATCCTCTTCTGTACAAAAGCCTTTTTTTTTCTTAATTGTTTTCTACGTATCCTAACGCCAAGTCTCTCTGACTAGATCTCTGACTAATCTAATAAATTCCCAGTCTTATGATACTGGTGATCTATCTTCTTTTACAATTTGTTATGTGTTTGAGATCATCCACCAATGTCTGCAAATAACCCTTAGTCAGGACTAGAGCTATTTTTCAGGAATTCTCTTCACTCCCTATCCCCAGTAGCTATGTAGAGAGGCAGTTGAAATTTGAACAAAATGTTTACTTTGAAGTACTGGTTAAAATGTGGCAAACGTTTAAGGGTTTTTTAAAATTATTTGGTTTTATCTGTTTAACGTTCACTGTACATTTTGGTGCTTGGCATTTGAAGAGTATAACTTAATTTGATTGCAGAAATAGATTATGCTAATTCCTTAGTTGAATAAACCCTTTTTTCCCTCAGTCAGGCTTCCTGTGTTTATGAAGCACCTAGCACAAAGATATTTTAGCTCAGAGTCTTTCAGCCGTACTTTATTAAAAGTAAATAATAATAATTCAGATTGAGGAGATCAAATATTTGCCTTCCACTTATGTTATCTAACATTCATTTAACACCTGCTCTTTTCATTGCCACTAAGCTTGTTTGCAAAAATGTTTGCCAAAAGAAGTAAATTCCAGAGGAGAGTTCTTTTTTCCCTTCCCTTCCCTTCCCTTCCCTTCCCTTTTCCCTTGGAATCACTGTCTTTGTTTGTTTATTCTTGCATCACTTAACAGAAAAATCCTCTGCAACTGCAGAATTTCTCATAAAAAAGCAGCTTATTTCCAAACCATCTCTGTCCATTTCCTCTGCTGCATGCAGTGACAGCTAACAGGGGTCTTGGACGTGCTTTTCGCACGCTATGACCAGNATTCTGTGGGTGTTTGCCCCAAACCATATATGACTAATATTTGCCACGAAGTCCCTTTTAATAGATTCTTTGTAGAAGATTTGATGAAGATGTGTCAATCAGCACAGCATTTGTGTGACTCCTTCTTGCTCTAAGTGCCACTTCCCTGTATTTGAAACTTCAGGAAAACATCAGATGAATTACTGTCCTGTCCTTCTTGATGAATGAGTGCAAATACAGGCCACAATCAGCAGAGGGGAGGCGAAGAGGCTCTGTACATTCCTCCTATACAGATCAGCCAGCGATCCTCAAATTTCAAATCCTAATGATCTTTAATCATTTAATCCCTGACCCAAATCAGCTCCACTGTACAGCTTAAATCCTGACTTTCAACACCCACCTCTCTCATCTTTGCAAGCAAAAGAAGAACATCTCTAGTTCTGGACCTATCCTTTTACATCTCCTCCCACAGAGTGGGCTTTTAGCCATAGGGGAATTGGGCTGGATCATCAGCTACTGTAAATCAGTGTCTGTTATCGTGGCTGTAGTGCTGGAAAGGACTTGGAGAGTCCTGTGGTTCCTGCTCGCCACCATGGCCATTCCATGACAAGTGTTTGTCTGAACTTCTTGATCTAGCCTTCTTGAATATCTTCTAGATATGCAAAATGGTTCATCGCCTTTTCGATATGCACTATATATCTCTTCTCCAGTTTGTCTTTCCATTCTAATGCTGATGCATCATTGTGTCCCCTCTTTGTTCAGTGTAGTCTCCCCATGGAGGCAGAAATTCACTATGCAACAGATCTTTTTCACTGTTACTTGTTGTGGTACAAAACCTCATGTTCTTGGAAGAATTACTACTCTTAGGAATGATTTTTCTGCCCAATGGGAGTTTTGTCATGGTTTCAAATGGATTTGGCCCTCAGCTTGTGTCGCAGAGGTAGCATATGCATTTGGAACTCAAGTAGGCATGTGAGAGAGCGAGCCACATGCAATGTTTCAACTAAAACTCACCTGAGAATGCCAGGGAACCAATTGAAAAAAAAAAAAAAAGAAAAACAGAATATATATTTTACAGAGAGTGAGGTTGCAGAGAGTTATTCACTTGCCATTGGGACCACTGATGGGACCCATTTCCTGGTGTCATTCACATTTCAGATGCTGGGGAAATTCACAGGCATGTGCTCCTGTGATGATGGTGCACTGACTCCTTGCTCACGCCCCCCTTTTCCCTGGGGCACCTGAGGACAGTCACTCCCCTTTGAACGTACAGCAGGGAAGCAGAATAGAACCGAGCCAGGCATCCTTTCCCCCCAGCCTTTTGGCGGAGCTAATGAAAGATGCAATGTGACAAGAAGTGTCATATGTGATCAGATAAACCTATATGATGTTGATGTTGCCCCCGCCTGACTCACCATCAAATCCCTCATTGGGATGGCGAGAGTCAAGCACTCCCTTGTGCTCCTGCTGAAGCAACCCAGCATCTGCGCTCTCAGCACCCCGTGCTCAGCTTCCTTCACAGCTGTGCCCTGATGTGCCTCTCATGGAGACAGAGGGAAGGAAGAGAAACTGGCCTTCATCCTGCCAGTGTTTGAGGACAGGATTTTCAAGCATGTCTAAAGAATTCGAGTGTTTGTTCTTCCTTGCTTTTACTTGTTGAAGCTTCTCAACATTCTGCATAGCCCATCTGGTTCTGGTTGCTACTTTTTGTGCCCTTCACCAGCTAAGAGATTTCAATGGTTTTATCCTTATTTCTTAAAGAAAGATGCTCATCTAGTTACACTGCAGGGTCGGGGGAAGTTTGTTGTCTATGCCTTTGGGGGGTCTATTTTTCTCTGCCTGGCCTTTGGAACTGTTTGGCGGGTGCCTAAGAGCAGAGGGGTCTCCTGCTATGTATTAAGTTCTCCCATGTTTTGTGAAATTTGGCAGTGGAAGGAGAAAATATCCAACTTGTTGTGTCTCTTCAGAGACCTCAGACAATTTGTATGAGTGATTCAACCCACAGGTAAGCAGGTGTTTTGCTTCCATTGTGTGTGATACAACTTGTTTTCCAGGTGAATGCATGGCTATTTTCTCTTATCCTGAGCTAAGATGTTAGAAAAGTAGTTTAAGATTTTATCTGTCCTGTTTGTTTTCACTAGGCAGAAGGCACTAAAATGAACTTCTCCCTTAGGCCTTCATTAAAATTCAGGCAAGCTCATTAGCATTCTGAAGTCTAACTACAGTACACATGTGGATCACAGCCTAAGGATAGACAGGTCTCCCAGGTCTCCAGCCTGTTGCCAGAGTATCCCTTGCTCAGTTGATGGCTTTGGGCTGATTCTGCAGTAGGGGAGCAGGACCTGTTAACCTGACAGCTGGTAGAAACCATCAAAAGACATATATTTTCCACCTGTTCTCCACATGATTTGTTGCTGCCATCAGTGACAAATCCCTAGCCAGGGGAGAAGGTTATTCTAAGCTTCAGTGCTTGAGAGATGTTCAATTTTTTGAATTATTTGAGTCATTTCAGCTTCAAAATTGCAGAAAAGTCTGCTCAGTCAAGGAGTGAGTGATTTGCCCCAGCACCCTGGTCCTGCAGCCCCATAACCCTCCATATCTACTGGCTGAGGCTACAAGTGGAAGGGGCGAACAGAGCATCTGTGGATATTGTTTGCACCGACAGCTCCTCCAGTAGAATTATCTGGGCTCAGCTGTCAGGTACAGTCAAAAAAAAAGCCTCCGACTGTCCAAGTTGTAAAGAAGTGCAATGTCTGGCTGGCAGGGCCTGCGGTGTGCACATCTGGCACCTAATATAGTGAATATTTTGTTTTATCTGAGGCTTTTAAGCACAGCCATTGCATAGAGCATCCATAATGAATCCAATTCATACAACCAGTAATCTGGACATGCTCTAGTTATGAATTTCATATTGTTTCCATATTTTTTTAATCCACAAAGTCATTAACAGAGCTCCAGAAAGTCATGAATATTTTCACTCTATCTGGCGGGGAGCAGATATGCTTTCAGATGAAACATTACAAGGAGCCACTAATGTTTTTAATTACAGAGTGCTAGGTACAAGTTATTGTGAAAGTTGAGGCAGGACTAAACTCAGTGCTATCTTCAGTGTCTGTTTAATTCATCAGCAATATAAATAAGGGGGTGCAGAAGACCGAAAGCAAAATGTGTGTGATCTGAACACACGTGCCCTACTTGCTGAAGGTGAAACAAGCACAGAAGTCCAGGAAAAAACTCCAGGAAGCACTGGCCTTCGTCTTCCTAAAAGAAGTGCATTGTAGCAATGCAGAGGAGAGGCATTCTCTTTTACATGTTCATCCCGCAGGTCTCCTCCTTGAGCCTGTGGTTCTCTCCAGAAAAAAAATTTACCATCTCTAAGTGATGTGATTTGCTCTATAATCTATGGGTTGCTGATTTTGCCTATGACTTTAATATCTCGCTCACACCAGAATCAGACATATTCTTAGTGGTTAAGGTGTTGTCACAACTGATTCATTAAGAATGTCTTCAGAAGAATATCTTTGGGCCAGACACTGAATGCTGATGGAAATGTCCGAGTTATTGAACTATCTCCTGCACATATTTAGTAATTGCTTTAACATTTCCTTTGCATGTTTGTTTGCTTTTTTTATCCTTTTTCTAAAGTATGTTTATTGTCCCTACAACAATGTCTCTTGTGCTAAGGTTTTTTGGGTATGATTCTGAGGCCTTCTGAATGAGAAATTCAACAGTAAACTGAATTGCAAAATGTAGCCCCAAAGGATCTTAACCTTATTATTATCCCTTTTTGTCATTTTCTGTTACTGTTGTAATTTCCTAATTGATTCTTCCTTCCCACTGAGAAAAAAATATCTTCAGATAAACAAAAATTAACACTTGGAAAGGACGACAAAGGAAACTGCAAAGAAATAGACATCATATGTAGACAAACATCCTCCTACATAATGAATAATTGGACACCGTCATTGTATGGATTTCTCCCTTTATTAGTAAAATGTCTTTCAAAGGAAATGCATATGCTTGTACTCTAAAAGACTATTTGGACTTTACTGGTGGTGTGGAACAAGGGAATGCTAAAATGCCAGTGACAGAAATTATCTGTCTTCTAGGAACACTAACCTCTGCCAGAATCTCTGAAGCCAGAACTTTTGCAGCTAAAGCAAATGTTAGTTAAGAAATCACTGAATTTGTATGGGGGTGTAAAAGAAAGAAAGAAAGAAAACTTGTGAGAAAAGCAGTGACTTTCTGCAAAATAGTGATTCATTTAACTTTCAATGGAAATAGTTTTGGCCATGAAGTTTTCAGATAGCCCTAGTTCTTACAGCTCTCCAGAACCCATGCTGTGATCGGGGGTATCAGAATAAGATATTTTAAGAGAGCACTGCCTTTTGTGCCTGAAACAAGCAAACTTTAAAAATACACAGTTGTGTAAAGTTGATGCTACTTTATTTAAGCCAGTGAGCTATGTGCTGCTAGTTCAACACCCAGTCTTGTGTCTCGGAGGGTCCGACTCAGCTCCCAGGGGAGCCCCTGAGAGTACGCCTGCCTTGCAATATACATGCGTCAGCCTGCTCTCATGCGATCCCTGCTCAGAAATATCTATCGGCAGAACTCCAATGCCCAGCTCTCAGTAACAGATAGGAAGGAAGCCCTGTAGTTATTAATAGATAACCTAAGCTTAGCTTCTTCAAAGTGCAGTGCAGACACTGTGAGCTATAGCCAGGCTAACAGCCAGCGATGTGGATGGAAACTGCATGTGACCAAATGTGCTGATATTTACTCTCAGCCCTTGTCTTCAATCTGGAACCGGATCCACACCCAGGGATCCCTTCCCCCTGGCAACTCCGTCTCTAGTAGTTGCGCCAGTGCTATCCTTGGAAATACTAAAGCCTACTTTACAAGCAATTGCAGAATCTGAGGAAAAGACTGCTCTTTTTGTTTTGATTTCTGCAAAGGAAAGGCCAGGGCCAACTTCAAGTTCACTGGTACCTTTGTGTGCAGTTGTAAGATAATAATAATTGTAATGCTTTATAATAATAACTGTAATGCTTTAATAACCTCCTGTTACACTGGCAAAGGTTTAGAATGCCTAGTCAGGGTTCATGACCAACTTGAGATACACACTTTACAAATTAAAACAAACCAACAATAAGGACACGTAGCAATCTTTACTAGCATGGAGATTCTGATGTTGACTTTTTGACTCCCTAGTCGGTAAGATAACTAAAACCCTCTAATTCTTACTGTCGGTTTGCCATTAAAAAAGTGCACATAAGGAGCTTACACGTGCCTAGCCTGTTCAGAGTCATGGTGGGCTAGAGCATTCCTGTACAATGACAAACACATTTTTAAAGCATCCATAACCTCAAAGGGACGATAAATGAGTCATGTGCTGGGGCCAGGGTGATTCTTGCTGTTTAGTGATATATATGGGGGGTGGGGTCGTGTTTCTATTTGTAATGCTTTTTAAATTAATAAGATCTTTATAACTGCACATTTTCAAGCATGGATGACTAAAATTTGACTCCTGAATCTGTGTGTAAATGTCTAAAGGAAAGAAGGCTGGCTGGAGGCACCCTGTTCTCTCTGATGTGGGAGAGCGCTAGATTCCCAAGCACGTAACTCAAAGGTATTCTTGCCTGGAGTGGTCACCAGAGAAAACAGATAAAAAGGTTAGAAATCCAACTTCAGACTTCAGTAATCCTGTAGATAATCATATTTTCCTGGACTGTCATACAAATATGTAAAAGCTTGAAATACACAGAGAGGTAACTGGAGGTCAGAAGAGTGCTTGTTACAGACAGCATCTTAATTTGCTAAAAGTCCAGATTGCCTGAGATATCTAAATAGTGTTTGGGGTGAGGATTTGGTTTAGACAAGTAATTTGCAAGGTGTAATATATTAGGTAATAAATGCAACTTTTCTGATACGCTGTATCAGCTGCTGCATTCAGGGGAACATGATTCAAAAACCTGAGATGTTGGTGAAGAGTTCATTTTTCCATAAAGCTGCAAATTGCGCAGTGCATTCTCAATAGTGTTGATTTTGCTGATACATCCCCAACGTTAGCAGTTGGCAACCTGAAGCGGTGAGCAAAATCAAATACGTGTATTTATCAACTAATAAGTGTGTTTCCAGCTCCTAGGACATCTCAGACAGAAACAGCTGAGGGTACAGAGCCTGACATTTGGGATAAATAATGGAACACATACAGAAAGGAAGAAACAAATCAAAATGAATGTTAACGGCAGAGGCTGCACAATCGCAGTGGATTTCACTTAGTTCAGCAGGACTGGGTTGCGCTCTGATTAGCTTTCCCCGACAGCAGTGCACAGGTTCAGTATGTTTATTTAGGTCCATTAGAAATGTGAAGTGTGGACGTCACTGTGATCATCCAGGCCTACCTACAGGGCTTAACACTGTGTGCTATTATTGACTGCTTTTATTGCTCCTTACAGCCTATCTCCTTTTCTCCAGCGCTACACAACACATAAGGCTGCATTTACATTTTCTGAATGGACTAATCATGGCTCTCTGCTTTGATAAAGAATGTGCAGCCTCCCACATAACCACATGGAAACCAACAGGGAAGAGTAAACCAGAAATAAACCCGTTCTAGGGGGTTGAGAGAAAAATACCCACCAAGATAATTGGGAGGGATGTACAGAGAAGAAGCAACTGAACACATAGTCACATCTTAAAAAAATTATAATGCTAAAAATAACCAGATGAAGGACAGCAAGAGAAAACATGATTGAAGCGGAACAATTGGTAGAGGAGTTAATACTTATTAGCAATCATTTTGGATTGAATATAGGTTGGTTTTGTAACAGCACAAGGAATGATGCATTTGACAGGACTTAACCAATTGCCTCCCCCTTTCCCAAAGAATCTAGTTAGCAGCACCCTGGTACAAATTGATCGGTCTCATGTGCTCCTAAAGCGTTAGCCAAAGCAAATATAGTTACTGAAAGTTTTTGTTTGTAAAATACAGTGAAGTTAGATCCCAAACAAATCTTTTGAAACCTTTCCTCCCCATATTCCAAACCTTAATATGTTTTAACATTTAGCCGACTGCATTTTCGCCTGTAGCCTTAAAAAAATAACCAGTTCAACCAGTCCAGTATCTTTTCTCCAGTGGTATCCAAAAAGATATTGCCTGGGCAAAAGCGCAAGAACAGAGCGAGTGTATATGATATTTTTGCAAGTGCTCTCCCATCATCCAACTGTTTGCATCTCAGCTATTTACTGAGCCAGTGTGGTTTCTGTGCACTTACTAACGATCAGGGGACTTCTTTCCTTTAGAACTGAAATTGCCTGGTGTCCCCTCAAAACCTAGGTCAACAACATTTAGGAACATTTAGCATCCAGATATCCTGTGGCAAGAAGCTTTACAGCTAAATTACACGTTATGTGAACATACTGCCTGTGCTATATCTCCTGGCACTGAAATGTCAGCTATGTGCACGTGAAAAAGCAAACACTTGTTTCCAGATTTCCTAAGCGTTCAGAAGAAATTTGTGCACAGAGGGTGAAATTGAAAATCAGTTATTATGAAAGTATTATAAGGTTCACAAGCCAAATCCCTTTTATTCATATCTAAAGGGCTACAAATACTCCTGCATTTGAAGATAAGCATTTTTCAAAGTTCTTTGTTGTTTTAGAGAATTTGTATGTACTACTCGTTAAAGAATATTGCTAGTGAATAAAAGGGTATGTCTAGCACAAAGGTGTTAAAGACAAAAAAGTAACTGCTTTGTAGAAATACAAAGCATAGGGCTTAGAAGTTCGTACCATGGCTTCTTTAACACGGTAGGAATAACAATGTCCAAAGTTTTCCACGTAACGTGAAATTCTGCGTTCTTCTAGAGGAAACATGATTTTTGTTTCCATGCAAATATTCCCTGCAGTTTCAGAGGTAGCTTCAGAAGATAATTCCACATAATACCTTGGGGGCCAGGGATGAGAGAGCCTAGGGGTAAGTCAGTTCATACCTGTTCCTCGAGGTTTTTACAGGCACAAGGGCAATTTGGCTTTTACATACTGTAGACCCATATCTGTCCAGTAGGATTAAAATGACCCATAGGGTAGTAAGGGTTTTTAAAATGTGGCAATGCCTTGTGAATTTCTTTTTTTTATTCAGTGATGAACACAGAGGCATACGAGGTAATGATACTTTCTGAGAGTAAGTTGTGCTGTGAAAAGAGCAACTCTCTGTGGCATTTTGAGATGCATCAAAATGTAAGTATTATAAGCTCAAATTTGAATTCCAAAGTTTAAGTAAACAGAGGATGGGAGGGTGGAGATTTGCTGATTTAATATAAAGGATGGATTTTAGAAGAACACAAGGAAATTATACTTTATGAGCTAGGCCTTTCTGTTTCATTGAGGGGGTGCATCGTAGTCACAGGTCCTCACCGGTCGGTGCCGTTGTTCAGACCTTTCAACCTAGCTGCAGAACACTGCTGTTCTGTTCCAGTTGCATTTACCGGCATGTTTGTGATCTGTGCTATCAACTGACCAGTGCCTTGAGCATTTGCTAACAGTAGTAATAGCCTGAATCTGCTAGCTTGAGGGAGTACAAAGAAGAATACATTGAACCAACGATGAAGTGGCATTAAAGGAAAAGCTGAGTATTTTTCCCAGGCAGGTGTCTTATACTTCAGCAAAGCTGGAAAAGATTAAAGTGCAGTCTTTGTGCTTGCTGCCTTGCATACAAGCACTGCATGCAGAGTGAGTGGATGTCAAGCTGTGGTTCCCTCATGAGAGGAGTGCGCATATATAAATCACCTTTGCTTTGCGGATTTATGTGGTGGATGTAACCTACTCACTTCAGTGGGCTTTGTGATGATTTGGGATTGGGTTGTGGGAGCAGTATCAAGATGGGTGTGATGGATGCATTGTGACCACGTACATCATGGCCTAGCCTTTCATGCAGAATGTGGAAGTGTCACAGAAGTAAAATGTAAAGCAAAACGGAACCAGTTTGGTTCTGAATATGATCTGTTAGCTACAATATAACCTATAATAACTATTAACCCAGCTTCACCTGGCTTTTGAGGGTTCACTTGCTTCTCTCTGAAGTCCAGAACATGCACCTTTGCTTTATAAATGCTACAGTGTACTGAGTTGAAGCTCTTTTTTACACACATGCAATCTCCATGCATGTGTGCTCATGGAATTTATATGCAAATGTAATAGCATGGCAGACTTTACACAATGGATTTATTCATTTGGGTGGCATTTTGTGATATGTGACACATCATGCAAGGCAAATCACTTAATGCATGTCAGATAACTTCTTTATAGCTATCTTTAGGAATAGTAAATGAAAAGGCAGGGCCCAAACTTACATCTTTGTAAGTCTGAAGACATAGAGTTATTCCTCCTGACGTTACCACTTCAAATGGTCAGGAGATTTGAAGTCTGCCCTTCTCTCTCTTTCTCTCTGTATCATATTTGCCTGTCATGCCATACACTGTCTATGTAAGCAAAAGATAATCACAGTGGAAAGTACTTTTAAAAAAACTCTGTTCATAACTATGGGAAGTAAGGAATAAAGTTTCTCATGTAATAGAATTTGTGTAGGATGAAAAAGAAGTTAAATGGAAAAAAAACCCCAAAGCAAACCTACAGAGACAGTGCTCTTTGCACTTCTTTGATGGAGTTAGCAATATTGTCAGCAGAATGTTTCTTCTAGATTGCTACAAGCAATTCATGGACTTTTACTTTGAAAGGAATAAAACCCCAAAAGCACAGGATTATGAGTTTTTCAGCCCATTGTGTGGTTAAATAAGAACAATTACATGAAACACTGAACATGTAAGAAATATAACCCACACTATTTTGCAGTGAATTGCATGTATCACCTATTTGACCAGTTATATTATAATCTTGAGGCTTGTTATTTGTAAAACAATAAAGTTCTTTTTCTTTTTGACTTTGAACTCTACTTGAAGAGCAGTGATTCATGCTCCACATGCTTCTAGCTCTATGGCTCCATGCTTTGCATGTGAGACAGTCAGGCTGAGTGAGACTTGAGAATTAACATGTGAGGATGTGTTATCTGTGTAGAAACCACCTACAGTCAACAACTTTGAACAAAAATACTTCAGCACTGAATAGGACCCAATGCAATCCTAGAGTCTGCTTCCCTGCCCTAAATACCCGGTTTCCACTGGTTTCAAAAAGCCAGATGAAATTTATAACTGAAGGGTAATGGAAAATAATCAAGGTACAAACAGGAACAATTCAGACTTCCTTTATGCCACAAAGGTTACTGTAAACCTTGCAGAAAATCTGCTTGCAACCTTCAGAGGAGTATTTCTGGAAGATTTCCTTCCAGGGCTTCTTCAGGAAAGGGTGACAGATCTCCCATCCTTCACTGGAAAAGATTGTTCAACATCAAGACTGGTGCTGAGAAGGAAATTTTAAGGGACACAAGTTTTGCCATATGTTAAAAAAAAAGAGTGTTATAAGAGAAAAAATGGTGTTTTCCCTCAAACAGTTTGACTGAACAATCTCAATCTTTGGGGAAATGGAATGTACCTACATTATATTCTATCTACACATCCTCCTCCTACAGTTTTCCTTGTCACTCTATTTCCATTGTGTCTATGTGAGAGCAATGTTAAGCACCAAACTTCTAAAAATTATACTAGCTTCTTTAGCAACTCTAGATGCCTCTTTAGCATTTAATAGCAATTGTTTATGGGTTTGCAGTTAGTGTTTTAGAAGAAAAAATTAAGACAGACTGCATTTTTGAATTTGAAAACTCGCTTTCACCTACTCCATTTCAGAAGAGAACAGCTTAATGGATGACTTGGTATACTGACAAATATTTTCTTTTTCTACTGTCTTTATTTACATTGCCAGGGAGTGGTGATTACAGCAGATACTATTGTCTCTATTCCCTTACCGGGATATTCACAACATTTGTATTTCTTGAAGAAAAGCACCAACAAGTATCTCTTACCTTCAAGCCATACGACTGTCTCGAGCTGAGGTGGCGGTACTTTGTGTCAAATATATCCAAAACACCACAACTCTCCGCTGTGGCTTTTCTCAAGCTCTCCCAGGCTCTCAAGCAGACTTTTGGGTATTCAATATTCACGCACGAGTAGAGGAGCCAAAAGAAAAAAAATCACCTGCCTGACCTCTGAAAACTGGGACTCACGCAGATGAAACTTGCTGTCAGGAACCCAAGCTGAGCTAGCAACTGCTACAACTTCAAGAGCTCGGGGAGTGCATTAGCTTCCTGGGAAGAGGCGATTGCGGAGCAAAGCTCTCCTGCGGTAATTCGCTGGCCGTTTCTTTCAGCACATCGCTGGGTGGGAAAGCAGCGGCTCCGTCTCCCTTTCCCAGAGCCCAGATCTGGCTAGCTGGCAACCAGAGCCGCCCCTTCCTCCCACGAGGACGAGATCCCAGCAACCTGTTTCCACCACAGCTCCCGGCGCTGCCCGCGACTTCCCGCAGCGCTTCCCTTTCTGCCTCGCCCGCTGGGGGGCGGGGGNTGCCCTGCCCTGCGCAGGAATGCCGGCTGCTCTGGGGATGCCGGGCAGCCCCCAGGCGAGTGCCGGTGGCTGCCCCGCAGGGCCTGGGAACGCTGGGCAGCCTCCGGGCTACTGGCTGACTCGCTGCCCCTGCGTGTGCCCAGGTCTGCGCATAGCTGTCGGGCTTCACGCGGAAAGCAGGGAAAATGTGGAACGACCCACCAGTAGGGATAGGATAGGAAGACAGAAATTTCTGAGCAAGGAAGCTGAGGGTAGTTGTTACTTCCACTGTAAACAGTTTGCATACTTTCTTTGTAAAGAAACGCGCCAGTGCCAAAGGGGGACATCACTCACCCGCGTTCTTCCTCTGCGGAGAAGTCCCAGCACGGTCCCGTTTATTTGCTAACCACTCAGGCTAAAATTCTCAATAGAGCTCCTGGTTTAAACACTCTCTGTAATGGTAAATAGCTCTCTTTGCAATTCAAACACCAAGAGAAACCATTTCCTGAAAGGATGATGAAAATATAGCTGCTGTTGCAGTATTTTACTGTTCTCTTCTAGTTTAGTATCTTTAATACTACCTAATCTTCAAAGCATTAGGAGTCCATAATTTGAAGGGTGTTTCCTAAGGAACTTTTATTTCTTTTTCCAGAAGAAATATATTACCAGATAACACTGGTTAGCTTTTAAAAAGATTCCATTTCTGGAGGATTTTCTACAAAGGAGGGGATCTAGAATACTGCTTGCAACTTTTTTTTTTATTCTGGAACCCTAAAAATTTTACAGCAGAACTACTGACCCCTTTAGGATACTGCATTCATGAATTGCTGGGAAATGTACATACATTTGTCTTTCTGAGTCTTCTTTAGTGTTAAAGTCAAACCGCATTCTCTTGAACTTTCCAAGTGTTATTGGAATAGTTTCCTTTTCATCCAAGTAATGTTCCACTCTGAGTTTTGCAGTGCCAAGCTAGCCAAATGAACACTAGAGCTGCCACCTTTAGCACAAAACCCAGAAACAATCACAGGAATTGCTGTAATGCTGCAGTAACCTGGAATTATTCCTCTGAAGCACTAAACTGTTACTCAGTGTCTGTGTAGGAGGTATCAGATATTATTATTTTGGTATATCTAGAACACTGATTTCTCCTTGAAAGCAGGACAGAAGAGTCTTAGTACATATGACATTTTACTTTCCTCAAAGTAAATATATTTATTTAATGAATGAACAACACTTCTTTGACATGTTTATGCTTTCTTTGAGGGCAAGAAGAATCTTGTCTTCTCCTAGCTTCCTTGGGCTTCTACTTGTGTCACACGTGTGCTTCCCATCCATTCATCTATAAGAAAATCAACTACAGTCCAAGTCAGGAAAAAGTAATTTAGTAATTAATAAGCAGGTAAGCTATTTAACCTCTGAGTCTCACCAAGTTTACCATCTGCCGAGGCATTTTGATTTACACTGCATATATGCTTAACTGCTTGTAAGAGTCATATCTGTGTGCTGCTGCCACCACATTTTTTCAGTCCTACTACAGAAAACAGCTTTTATACTGTCCATTAGTAAACTATGAATTAAAGCAATGGCTAGTCTGATGAAAGACAGTGTTACATAGGACATCTCTTGCCTGTGCTAGAAAACCACCTGGTCTTTTAGTCTGTAGTGCGAAGAACTACATCCTCATCTGGTGAAAACTGCAAGAGACTTTAATCAGGCTACATAGCTCTCCTTATAAAGTTTAAAGTGAGATTCATTTTCCTTGAATTTTGTATCAAGAATTTCAATAAATGCCCTAGAGTTACATGAATCATGGGAGAGAATAAAGCACAATAACAAGAAAAACTGACGTACAAAAAAACCCCAACCCTGAACCTGAAGCCAAAATTAAATGAAACTTCAAAACCACAAATATAACCTTCTTAAAAGTAGCAAAATTTTTTTTTTTTTTCTCCCATGCATTTCTGGTTTGTGATTGCTCACTGAGGAAGCTCTGTGGCTAGCTTTTTTGTTTTTCAACAGCAGGTCTCTGCAGTAGACAATCATGAAGAGTCAGTGCTGGTTAATATGGAGTAAACATATCACTCCTAGGCCTTATCTCCTCTTTGATTTTAAGGATATAACAAGTAGAGTTCAGTTCCTGGGGCAAATACCATAAGCGTTCTGCAGTGTTTCCTCAACATGTGTTCTCTCTTTTTGCTTCTTTAACAGAAAACTCAGTCACCTGAACAGCACTGGAAGTGGAATAAGATAAGATGCCTCCTGCACTGCACCATGCCCCTGAAAAAGTAAAATGGCAGTGAAATATCAGTCATCAAGATCCTCACAAGGAGATAGCTTATTATTTTACTGTCCTGTCACGTGCTGCTGCTGTGCAGAGCTTTGAAGAAAAAGATAGAGTCTTGACTGACAACTTTATTTCTCTGATGCAAGGAATAGTGAGCTACAAATGCAGAAGAGGAAATGTTTCTGAATCCATTGGGAACAAGACAGAGGTTTTTCAGAGTCCAGCCCTGAACTGTAGGATGAGCTTCCCTGCAACTTTATCACAACTTTGTTGCCTTCTGTGTCACAATGGTGTCTTTGGCTTTGACTCTCTGGAATCAACATTCAATAAATACAAAAATAAAGAAGATTTTCAGCACAAACTACTTCAGTGTGCACAGTTCTTCCCCAAGCGTAAAAAAACCCCCAACAAACCCCCTAACATGAATTAGGTGATACGAGTACATCACATACACTTCTAAATAGTGCTCAGATCTCATATAAAGCATGTCACACAAAAAACTAACTCAGAATACTGCAAAACTCTCCTGGTTACAGTGCAGAAGTGGAGTTGCTAAGCATCCTGTTCAAAACACTGGCTTTGCAGGCTCCTAAAAAATGCCATTTTTCCAAAGGTTAGTGCTGTGCAGGTTAGGAGGAAAGTTAGAGAAACATAATAACAAGACGAGGCTTTTCAACCCCAGCAACTCCTTTCTCTATGGTGCTTACAGCCCCCTGCAGCCAATATGACACAATTTAGACATGGAGCCCCCGGTCATGGGCCAAAATGCCAGTCTCACTTCCTATTGCACTGCCTAATTACAGTTCAGACCACTGTTCTTTCTTTATCTCTTTACCAGCACCAGCTAGCAGCCAGACTATTTGCAGAAAGGTCAAGATGGATCCATGTGCAAATCTGAATGGAAGTTGGCAGGACTTCTCTCCCATCATGTGCGCAGTCCTCCTTCACGGAGGACTGCTGCAAAGTCATTTGGCTGGATGTTGTGCCACCTTTATTATAAATACACAGAAAAGCACATTAGCATTTTTTTTCCAGAAGATGCCTCTTCTCAGAGTAAACCTGTATCTGACTTCTGAATAAAAGACCTGAAGATCAGGAAGGCAGCTTAGTCATAATGAGCCTTGTGAACTTGAATGCTCTGCATTTTTTTCTTCTCTTCTGCCAAAACAAGTAACATTACCAGACTCTAACTTGTACTCACTTCTAGTGTAGAGGGAGACTTCGCTTTCATCAGCAGAAGCGGCACATAGAATTATTAGGGTCAGAATTAGCTACTGGGAGGTGATTAGCTCTGTGTCTTGCACTGCTACGTGAAAGCTAGTTAGTCCTCAATGGACTAGCTAGAGAAAGTACACACTACTTGTTACAGGCTTGCCTTTAGTTGCATAATACTAAATCAATCCTTGGGAAATTCAAGCTCTTGACATAGCTGTAGATATTGTTTTAACTAGCCACACAGAGTCATAATGTAAGAGGAAGAGTCCTATCAAAAATGCCTTTCCTTTAATAGAATGAGCTAGCAATAAGGTGTAAAAATCATGGGCTGCATCAGAAGTACGTCACTTGACATGATCTGAGGGTTTAGCCTGATGGTTTCTTAAGTACTTTCTGTCTTTCCTTTTTATTATAATCTAATAGAACACGTAGGAATATGAAGGAGCCCTAGCTTGGAAGACACAGTTCTTCCTGTGATACAAACTAATGGTAATACTTTGGCACTTATTCAACTCAGCACATTAACAGCCCATTAAATGCAGCTCACTGATGGGCACGGCTTGTTCTTTTGTTGCTGTAAAGTCCAACGAATTGTGTCACTCCAGATGAGAGAACTGCTACCTTCGGACCTCTGAGAGTCAATAGGAAGAGGTAGCCCTAGTGGGCCGCTTTTGATGTCTGCTGGCATGGAGCCTGTGTGTTAGGCAGCGATGCAGTATGCCACATTTCACCCAGTTGCTGGGATCCTCAAAGTGGCGTGGCTGCTACATTCCTGTTGCATTCTCAGTGCATTTGAGCCAAGATCCAGTCTAGTCGTGCAACACTGCAGATGACTGAATTGGTTCATTTCAAGTTTAGGAAATCGATAGTCTTTTGCATGAAATTTCTTCAGAATCCAAGATGGATATTGATATCTCTCTGGAAACAAAATGAATTCTTATCACCTTATACCTTATCCAAAAATGGGCTAGGAGAATGCTAGTTTCTCCTGTGAATAAGGAGTCAATAATGTGTTCAAAATATTTTTTTCCAAAAGCAATGCACCGGAAACTTCTAGTATTAGGAAGAGGATTGGAGAAAGGGAGCTCTGACCTGTCTCTGACACTAATTTATTGTGGGACACTGTGCAAGTTTTTGCCTTTTCTCTGCCTTAGCCTAAAGTCAGAACAAAGTTTCTGGATTATGGTGGGCTTGGAGTTTACATATTCATCAGCATCTCACACGCTCAAACAAGATTCAGCCCACTCTGCATTCTCTACCTGTTTTGGTGAATAAAATCTGTCTCCTTACAGACAAACTTACTGTTAAATACTTGATCTGGACAACATGACTTAAAGTGCCTTACATGCCATTATTGAGTAGCCTGACACAATCTTAAACTAAAGCGGCTGAAAAATTTGAAACACCGTGTAAGTGCAAGCATGGTGAACACGTGGCCATTCATTTCTCTGCCATGGCTTTCCTCTCTGTGGCACAAGAAGCATGAAACAAACACATTTACTTTAATGCACAGGGTAGCCTGAAGACTTTCCTATCTCCATTTGTTTATTAACATACCCCTGAATCGAGAAGAGCACTATGCAACTGCTGTTTTTTCTCTTTTAATCATTTAGTAGTTCTTACAGTTGCTTTTATCCTCTAAAGTGGTCTATTCAATTCCCACATTGATTCCCAAATGCTATCAGTGCACATTCAAATAAAATAAAATTTGCTGTACCTGTTTTGCTGTGTTAAAAAATATTGACTTAGCTCCCCAGAGAGCAAATCTAGGGTTGAAGCAGAGTGTCAATAAACATTTTGTAAGTGAATAAAAAATTGAAATATGCATATTGATACCTTCAGGGTTGCAGAAAACACACTTAATTCTCAGGGTGGCTTTTTGGAAACTAAAAACTCAGTTAATTTCCTTCTTGTGGATAACTATAAAAGATGTGCTGCTGAAAGGGGCCAAGATTTCATGGCATTGCCATTGTTCTTCACCAGTTGGTGCCTTTTGTGCTGGATGCTCATCTCACTGAATGCAATATTTTCATGTTAGATAAGGACAAGACTATGATGATTTAGAAGCACCTGTCTAGGTGCAGTTCATGAATTCTGATTAACTTTAAGAAAACTCAGTACTTCAATATTCCAGTGTCGATGGTGCTGTCAGAGGTGTGTCTCACATGCTTCATATAAGGGAAGCAGAGAATTGTTATACTGTGATGGCCCCCATTCAATTGGAGACACTTGCAGGGCACATGTATAAACGTCCCAAATTTTGAATGCTAACTAGGTTATTTTAAAAGAGAGACAGAGAAAAGCCTTCCTGTTCTCTATGTATCTTTGTCTGGTGCTTTTTCTCTGCTAACAAAGGCTCTTGGCAACCTTGAGTGTTGGCAATCAGCTTGGAAAAAGTCACCTGGATTGCAAGAGACTCTTTCCTGCCTTTTCTTTTTTTTCACCTCCTTGTTATTCTTCCAAAGCTCGGCAGCCAGTGGAGACATGTAATTAAAGTTAACTGTGATTGCTCGGTGATGCAACAGCCCCCCCACTGACATGGCTTCACGGTGCCTCTGGCTCTCATACAGCTGGTGCCTGTGAGCACAAGTGGGCACGCTCCCGCGTGAGGAGTCTAAAGAAACACTCTTCTGTCCCAGTCACCACAGCCCCATGCCAGCCCCGTCTAGTGTCCGGCCACTGGCACTGTTCACCAGAGAGTGTCTCCTGCTTCTCTCTCTGCTCTGTCTGCTCACAGAGGGAGGTGGGCAATCTCCCCTTGTCCCCCAGCAGTCTCCATTCACGTAACAATCAAGTCAGGCCACGTTGCCAGCACATGGGAAACGTGCTGACTGGCACTGAGGAAAATAATGGCTGTGCAAGCCAAGCCATAGTACACTACGATAGCACTAGGAAACAGGGGAGTTCAGTTTTCTCAAGGGTTTTAATGCCTACTTTTCCTGGCTGGCTGTGACAGATCTATGGTAGAGCCTCTGATATTAATCAATACTTCAGCTGCAAGTTTTCTTCCCCGAGGCAGAGGAGGAAACTGACAACACTTTCATATACGATCAAAGACAATCCTGTTACATCCCACAGTTATATACCAAATCCAAAGCTCACTTCTGCCCTTTTTCCAATCCAGACCTCACTGGTAATTTTGCTCCATTGTGCCTCTTTGACAAATGATTTCAGAAGTATCTGCATTAAATAACTTGTCTTGGTATCTGGTAGGAAAAAAAGCACTTCTAAATATCCTCAAAATATCCAATTCAGCATCATTATGGGCTGGTGTGGTAGCTACTCAGTGGACTGCAATACAGCCAATGTAAAGAAAGGCAGTGCTTCAACGGTGCTTTGCCCTGCTGATAGCAAGGGCATCAGCTGTTGCTGATGAGTGAATTAATTGCTGGATTCTTGGGCAGCACATGTTTTAAATGAATACGCTGCAAATTCCATTCTGACACTAGAACGAATGTTTGATGGCACTGTTAAATTGCCACTAGACAGGCTACACACAGTACCACATTCAGCCTCACAAGGGGACTGTCCTGAAGAAATACTTGTCTGAGGTGAGCTTTTCCTTCCTTATCAAAAACAGAGCCACAGCCAGTACCAGGTAATGAAGGAGTTGGTGAATCTGATTGCACAAAAGAAAGTCACTGCTTAGACAGTGATTTGAAAGGAGAAGTGATCAATAAAGGACACAGCAATGTACCAAACAGAACAGACAGCGAATACATGGTATAAGGCGTATTTGTCTTAGTTGCTGAGAGGTTTCTATCCATACAGCATGGAGCTTAGCAAGCTTCTCTGCCGAGCATCAGCTGTTGTATGCCACCTGCAGAAAAGTAGCTACACATGTTCAAAAAGTTAGCCAGACAGGCCCAACCATGGCTGCGTCTGCCAGTAAAGACATGCAAGCAGCACAAGTGAAAGTTCTGGCACGGTGAGTACTGCAATCTCAAGAAAGCCCAAAAAGAACAAGTCTTTTCCTTCTCTGTACCACTGGGTTCGCCCACGGTTTGTGTCCCAGAAATTTAGAAAGAAGCCAAAGCTGGGTTTGGGCCTGTTCTCAAAAAGAAGTATAGATTTGTCCTTGGGAGATATTGCTTCCTGCATCCCTAAATAATGTGATTGTTGCTTTAATTAAAGCATTGGTGGAATTGGCTGGTAACAGGTACAGGATAATCTGGGCAGTGCTGTGCGGGGTTCTGGCTCCAAGTTCTTAATTTTACTGTGAATTAGAAAAAAGCAGAATGATGGAGAACGGACAGGCTCATCTTGGTGCCACAAACATCCTCTAGTATGTAAAAGCAGCAAAACACTTAGCTGGGAGTGGAAGATGGGGGTAGAGTTCAGGAATGATGGAGCTGAGGAGGCCGAGAACCCTAGGAAAGGCATATTCACAATGAAGCAGAAAAGCTGCAGTTGTTCAATATTGGTAAGAACTCCAGGGATGGATATCCACAGTGGGGCTCAGTCTGTATCTAACAGGCTGGGGGACACAGCCCATCAGTACTTTGAATATATTGAGGTTTTCAGACCCCATAGCAGATTCAGCAAATTGCTCTGGAAGCTTCCTGTTCCACAGAGTGAATATTGGCTGCAAAGAGTAGTTTAAGGGTTCTCTGAGAGCTCTGCATATTGCTAATAGATCAAACATAAATAATGCTCTTCCTCATGCTGGCTATTGCCTAATTGCTGTAGTTTATTTCCCCAGAATGCCTCTTTAGCAATTTTCCCTTAGACACAGTGAGTATAAAGTTTGTATTAATCATGAGGATTAACATTTATTAGTGTAGGAACACCTTGCGAAGGAAACAAGTTTTGCCTTGATGTTTTGGAATCGACAGTCAATCTGTTTAATTACAGACTGGTTTAGCAGAAATCTGTTCCCTTCCTATCTGCTTCATACCCAAATGTACAGAGCTAACTAAT
The DNA here is from genome assembly GCA_013400135.1 of Rhinoptilus africanus. Lineage (NCBI taxonomy): Eukaryota > Metazoa > Chordata > Aves > Charadriiformes > Glareolidae > Rhinoptilus > Rhinoptilus africanus. The sequence continues at coordinate 4,127 of VXBO01014930.1, read as the reverse complement.
CAAGCTTACTCGCCCTTTTCTGGATTACAAAAATCTTTTCAAAACCTTAACTCTGTTTTCCCCTGTTTTACAAAGAGGGCGCTCTGCTAGCTCTTTTTCAGAAATGAGATTCACAAGCTACCTGGATCCTCTTTGCAGTTAGTGAAATAATTACTTTACGCAATATAATTTGCTTAAAACCATGACAGTTTTAACTATAGTTTAAGGCTAAATGACTGCTCAGCAAGACAGCTGGTAAAATTCACCCTGTAATAAGACTGCAGCAATGTAAACAAGCCCAGCCCATTTAGGGCTTTGAGTTAATATAGATGTCAAATACTTCTTTCAATATCTCTAAATTTCCCAAACCACCAGACATTTTCCTCCTTTATAAATGTATTTATAATAGATCTCATCTTTTTTCACCTAAACCCACAACATATGTTTCTCCTAAATCCCTATAATTGATTACGTTTGAATGTAAATTAACCTCAGAAGAAACACCATCTAATTTGTTGAAATACTACAGGCACCTGTGATGCAATGTAATGAAGAACTCCTGTGGCAGCACAGCTTTAGGGAGCTCCAGGCCTGGCTCCCTTGTTCCTTGGAGCAGGGCTGTTCCAACGAAAATGAAGCCTGAAGCAACCAAAAATGACAGTGCTTTTGCCTTTAGATTAACACAGGCCTCGGGATTTTCTCTGCTCTGCAGGGCTCCTGTAGCAGCTGTGCTCTGCTTAAATGTAAGATGTTATCTATCTTTTCTAATATGTCTGGTCATAATAAACCATGCTCAGGACCTTAGAGAACCATAGGCAGGTAAGGGTGACAACCAACCTGGGTTCAGGCAAGAATGACTGAAGTTTTTCAGCTCTGATCATGGTAGTTTGAACAAATGTGGGGCTTAGCACTGATCTGAGGTTCACTCCTATCAGTAGAAAGGCTGGTCTTCACTTCATATACTTTGTGTCAGGTCTTTTGAGTGTCTGAATCAGCCACAACCCGTAATACCGGGCAAGTGGAAATCGTACTTGTAGAGAAGCCAAGTCAAATTACTGCAAACTAACCCCCTTTCTTTGCAGCCTCCCAGCAGGCTAAGTAATGCCAAACCATTCTAATTTAAATCACAACCAGTAGGAAGTATCTCTGGGGCCTGATATCCTTTATCCTGCTCAGTTAATAATAGCAATACAATTGCAATTATGGCGATAAAGCTCAAAATTCATTTGCAGTTGCTTGAGTTGTGGTGATTTATTGTTTGGTAATTATCTTGCTGGAGTCTTAAGGACGGAATAATCTCCTCTATTTACATAATCAAGGCATCAAAGTCTTTATACCAGGGCATACTATCAGCAGATGGCCCTACCATGTGTGGTAGGATCCCTCAGTTTTTATAGCTCACGTTGTATCCAATCTCGGTGTCTCTTCGCCTAAAGCGAAAGTTTACTGTCTTGTACTAATTAAGTGCAATTTACATAAATATAGACAGCTATTCCTGCATTATTGTCAGGCTGCTGAGGACCCATTCAGAGGCAGTCCTGACTTGCCTCTGTGGCTGAACGGCTGCTGTAAGGGACAGGATTTGTGGAGGTTACACAAAGCTGGAGATCTCCTCTCTGAGGCCATGACCACCGTGGACTCATACCCACACCAGATAGAGCTGAGAAGGAAAATCAGAACAGTAGCTTTGTCAAAAGCTGGTAGAACAAAACGCAGAAAGAATGAAATTCATGGGCAGAGTACATATGTGTGTATTTTTCACGATGGGTCAGTTTATCCAACCCCCTGCAGTCCCAGAAGCTGTGTGGCAGGTGCTTAGTTTAGAACGGGTCTTGGTATAGGTGTTCCAAACACCAGCAGTGACAAAGATCCTTCCCTACATTCTAAAAAGCTCTTAGACCCCCTCCTTCCCCAGCACAAAGCCAGACATTATGATAGTTTTCAGGAAAATAAATTTAATGACATCAAAACACATTAGGTCGCTGCAATAACATGAAATTTGTGAGGCCGCGCTGCTCAAGTGCTTTCACCGAATCATAGAATGTGTTGGGCTGGAAGGGACCCTTAAAGGCCATCGAGTCTACCCCCCTGTAGTAAGCAGGGACATCTTCAACTATATCAGGGCCTGTTTCCACTGATAATGTTATTTTGTAATGAAACTTATGATTTTTCACCTCATTGCCCCTGCAAAACTTTTCAAACTGTTTGTATTTGTCAGAAAAAAACCACAGACTTAAAAAAAAAAAATCTCGTTTTCATAGTATTTTTGTAAAATGAAGTCCATTTTCATAAATTTCTTTCAGGCTTAAAAAAACACAACCCCAACTGAAAGAGACACAGCTGTGGACCAAACCTCAGCTGTATGTTTTTTCCTTGATTGAGCTGTTCAAACACTTCTGCAGGCACCACCAAGGGTTCAAAAAGCAGATTAAATTCTAGGAATAAATTGCTGAAGGATAAAAATCTTTCTATTTGGTTTTAAAAACAGACTAAGTGAGAGGCTGTAAGACTATCTGACATGCTGTCTTTTTGCNGGGCGGGGCGGGGCGGGGAGGGGAGGGCGCGCGGTGGGGTGTGACCCGGCGCCGGCGGGCCACGAGACAGGGGCCGCACCACCCAGCAACAGAGACACTACACGTGACTGCTCCCTTCCTATTGGCTAACGAAAACGAGACTGGTGCCTGGCGCCTTTTTTAAGGGTCTCGCGCCGCTGAGGGCGATAATGAGGCTCATTTCTGAGGAGAGGGTTGCGCGCGCCACTCCTCGCCTCAGCGACT
>VXBO01014928.1:0-82802 GCA_013400135.1 Rhinoptilus africanus | reverse complement strand
CAAAACATCCTTTGCATATAATAATTTGATGGTTGACCACATTTCTCTGTTGCATTGCCTCTATGTCATTCTGCTGCTGCCCATTCCCGTATGTAACATTAACCAGCTAGACATCTAGCTTACTTGAAATGTCCATCCATGGGCTTGGATTTTTTTCATCCCTCCTTTTTCAAGTCTGCAGGATCTGATCTGGTAACTCTTCAAAATACATTATGGGGGGAGGTAAACTCATTAATATACAAAGTAAACATCATTGAGGCATTCAGCTGAAAGAGAGAGGCTTCCAACCTGCTCCAACAGATATTTAATCTTTGCACGTGAAGCAGAACTTCAACAGACAAGATCCATATGAATATGCTTTATCTGCACAATACTTACTAGTTAGATGGAAAAGCTGGAGTCTAACCATTGCTACAAATCAAACAGAGCAGGGAGTTTCACTGAATCTTCTGCATTCCATGGTATTCTAACTATAAGGAATAATATATGCACTACAAATATATGCAATTGCTAGTACTGTGTGGGAAAGATAAAATATAGCTTTTAAAAATAGTTTTGTAAGCACTTCTAATGCAAACGCTCTCACTGGAATTTTTTACTGCTTTGCTCTCTGCGAACATTTGTTGGAGCACACATTTAACTCCCTAAATGATTGCAAATAAAAGTGGTGGTGAACACCATCTCCAGCAAAGCAAATTACCAGCTTGCATGTGGAAGAATCACTCTGCTGTTGCATTTCCCAGCCCTCTTCTACTTCTGCTTTCAAAGACATCCCTGTTCTCACTCTTCTAGCAATAAGAAATTATTATAGACTGTACACCATAGTGAGGAGGACTGATTGAGTAGAACTGCTGGAGAGCAAAATTTACCAACAGGCAGCTGTGACTGTGCCATTTACCTGTCTGCTTTTGAAGTCTGTTAATCTTTTCATGTAATGGGAAAAAATGTTAGCAAAGTCCTGATATTGCATATACACAATTTCCTTCACTTTTCTATCAGTCACATACATGTGTGCATGCACGTGCACACGTACACACACAGAGCATTTCTTTCTGTGTTCAGTTTTGATTATGACAGTTCCTAGCTGAAGTTCTCCATAGTATTTTTCCAGTTAAATTTTCAGGAGGAATTTCATTGTATGGGCTGAAAACTGGCAGTTGTCAGTTGACATCCACAGAATTTCCTGATATTATATTATTGATTTTTAAACCACTATTGTGAAACCAGTTAAAGGGCTTTGAAATGGAAAATCCTAGTCTTCGCAGTCTTCACTGCTTTTTATCTAGTCTTTGGTCTCATTGGCATTTTCTACTTAGAAATAAATGCTTTCATTAAGAGGGAATAGATTTTTTTAGCTGACTAGAATCTTTCAGACAGAAATTTTAATGTACACCTTTATTCTAAGAAGTGAGTTTCTTAAATAACATCTATTTGCTCTCTGAAAGCATGCTAACAGTCTCATACAACACACTCCATTAGCATGGAAATGGATTTTTTGTGTGTAATTTACTTTTCTACCACTGTATTACATTATAGCTGCAGTTATCAAAAAGAGACTGGAAAACTCTTGTTGTACTTTAAAGTGTGTAAGATTCCAGCTGTTTTTTTATTGTACTTCTAATGTGTGTTCTGACGAACAACCTTCTTTGTAATAAATATAAGTGTCTATCAATACACAAATATATTTAAATTCTTCACATTTTAGAAACATTTTAGGAAATAAAAAGTCAAAATTTTGCAAGAAGCATGTGAATATATGAGCATATCTGTCTGATTCATTAGCATAACATGTAAGCATTAAGAAATAATTTTCAAAGAATGATGATCGAGTAAAACAGGAGTAGGTAGGAATGAGAATATTATTGTGTTCACCTGGAGCCATTTATTGTTAATATGAGTCTTTAAAAATATACAACATGGGAAACAATTGGCAGTAAGTATATAGCTACATGCCCAAAGAAGGTTATTTCTTCAGTGGGATTGCTGAAAATAATTCTTAATGCAAATATAACTTCATATAACTCAATACTTGGTTCTAACCTTAGCAAAGAATCACACTAAACTGGAAAAATGCAAATGTGTTGAGGAAAAAAGTACTGACCAACTGAGTCTTTCTAGCACTGAGCTTTGATACTATGACAAAATCCAAAAAGTTCAAGTTGACTCAGAGGCAGTTTTGGACACTTTAGAGCTTTCAGAACACAGCAGCATTCCAATTTCATCCTTTTTGCAGGTCTTCTTCTGTGTCACAGACACCAGATAAGTCTACCATGGCTTGATGACATCAATTCTTACCTATCAAATTATTCCACTTCAAGGCTAATACAATCAGCCTTGCTGGGACCTTACTGAGGCCCAAGGAGTCATGGAGATAAACTGGGACATATTCAGAAAGCCACCTAGATCATGAATTTTTATGCAGAATATTCACTACACCTATAAAAAAACCCAAAAGTTGTTGTTCTACTACTATAAATAAATTTTTAAAAAGGATAAATTGTTTCCCCACAATGCTGGTTGAATCAGCTCAACACTCCCTGTGCATGAATTAGGCTAATTGCACCAGGCCCCCAATGGACAACATGTGTGATGGAGTTGACTGAGTCAACTTGCTGTTTAGGACTTTCAATTTCTTATGCCACTTTTGTCTGACTCATAGTAATCTCTGATCCTTAAACTTGTAATAAAAAACTGAGGTTGTGGCATTTTCATGTGAAATGCTTTTGAAATACCTGTAGAAAAAAGATTTCATCAGTATTCCAAAAGATCACCCTCACTGAAGAGATATAGGATTAAACAGTTCACTGCTTTAACTTGCCTTGTACTGAGGGGGGGCATACCTAACACACTTCATGCAGTAATTATGATAAATAGTATTGCTTCTGAATTTTCCAGTAGCTAAGGCATTAGTTAGATGTATGAGAATTAAAGTTTATGACATAGAGCTACTAACTGCAGATATGTGAAATAAACAAATACCTAAGACAGAAAAGAATTACAAATACCTAGTCTAACTGTAAACAAACATTTCAGTGTTGGGTTTTCTTACAATAAGCAAGGCTTCAAGAATTTCCCCACTTTTCACTTTTAAGGAGGACCAGCTACTGCATAATGTCTGCTGAGAGCTTTGCGTAGGATTCAATAAAAGCTGAGTCAGGCTCCAACTATATGAAATGTTCAGCAGTGTTCCAGAATGGTCTGCTTTTGTTGACATCTATTTCTGATACATAAAAAGTTGCTGTGTATACATCGTGTTTGTGCCACAAGTACTCTTAGGAGATGGAGCCAGAAGCACACTCTCAAGCTTCATATGCCAAAAAGAGAAAAATCAGCTCAACTGCCAACACTTTCTGAAGCTGCCAAGATCATGAAGACCTCAGGTTATATGCTGCTGTAAGTGACAGTTGCATACGTTAAAGGTGTTTGTTATGGCAATACATATTTTTCATTTTCTGTTCATAAAGAATAGATTGTTCCTATAAAGAGAAGGTGAAAAAAATATTAAGTTAGCATTCCTACTGATCAATAATTTTCTTTGCTCCTTCTGCTCCTTTAAAATTTAATTACCCTTAAGCTTGTTCACTTTCAACCATATGCAAATTAGTAAGGGACAGAGGCAAATCTAGCAATTGTTTGTTGTTCTCTAACCAATGCAGAGTTCTGTAGAAGCCATGGCACACATCTTTTGACTTCAATTCTCTATGCAGCTGCAGACTCCTCAGTGCAATGTTTCGAGACTTAGAAGAAGAGTAAATATTAGTTTCAGTGGACCATCCCCTTCAGCACCTTCAGAGAGTGGGAACCGTGTTACAAAGGAGAATGTGAGTTTTCTTCTAATACAGATGCAGAGCAGGAACATCATCAGAGGAAAAATCAGAAGTGTGGATTTGGATGGAATGGAGTCATCTTTATCAACAGGTCCAAAAAAAAAGATGACTGAGAATGTCTCAAATTTCTCTGGACCCAATTGCCTCATCCCTCTTTCCTCTCCTTCCAGCTCCAAGGTGGCTAGCACTTCCTCTGTGTCTCTACCACTGTTGAGACAGCCTGGAAGAGCTCAGTAGCTCGGGTTCAGCTTTTCATGTATGCTGCTTTTTCTCAACACAAAAGTCATCTCACCACTCTGCTTTAGGCACCAGCGATTCATCCCCAGAGGTACCTACTTCTGCCCCAGCATAGTCCCAGTCAGGATCCAGAGCATAGTTGTGCCTCTGCCTCTATGGAGGAGTGGGTTCATGAGTGAGAATCGAAGTAGGAGTTCTGGGAAGAGCCATCCCTTTTCCATGCCTTTTCACCGGAGGCCAGATACTGGAGTGAACAGCATCTGCAAGAGGAGTTAAAAACAAACTTTTGATTGTAGAATCAAAAGGCAGAATCTCTTCAGCCTTTTGGCATACTCTCCACACCATGTCCCAAAGATGGAGCTATGTAGCCTATTTAGAAAAGGGCTGAAAGGAGCCCCATAAAGTTAAGGCTTTTCACAACCTTTACTGTTTCAGTGTAGTAATCTGCAAATTCTAATATGGTTTCAAAGACTTTTTTTGCTATGTACTCCTTTGACTGTGAGTCCTGTGCCTTGCCTGATAAAGGCAAAAGGCCTCCCCTTGCAGTTCATTCCAGACCTGGGTTTGTGTTTACAGCACAGTTTGGCCCAGGGACTGAGTAGCCAGGTGATAGCAGCCCTCTGGCAATAGCAGAAAGTGTTCACAGGAAGTAAAGGAAGAAACCTCCAGCATGGAAGTCAATGACCTTAGCAGTGGTGTAGTGGTGACAGTCAGAGCGGATGGGGAGGCTCACACTTTGAAAGTGCTACTGCAGAAAGACGTATAACAAAGAGAGAAAAACTAATTTGTAACTTAAGGATTTAATAAGTAGATGAAGAAAATAACACCAAAAGGAGCACATTCGTTTGTAAAAGGCTTGAGGGCCAGGTCTCTCGCTTCTTTAAGTCAGCATGTCTAAATAGATTTCAATGAAAGTACATTGATTTACCTCTGTGGGTACCTAGTTATTTCTACAGTAGAAGAAAGGTTTAATAAATATTATGGATTTTATTCTCACCCTGTATAAATTGTTACAGTTCCCTTGATATCAGTGGAACTACACTGGATTACAACAGACAAAGGTCAGGCTCAACTGTACCAAAGAACATTCACTGAGTGCTTACTGAGCTTTTGTGGTTCAGTTTCCCTGCGTGGGCACTCTCACTGTGTAAAGTGCTTTGAGGAGCTGGGCTCCCTACATGAAAAGGGGCTAAGGTCATCTGCAAAAGGCATTTTAGGATCTTTATGGAAGTTTGATGCAGAATAAATGTTATTTACACATGCAAATGCAAATGTATTTGTTCCAAGTAGAACATCCTGATGACTGCAAAAGATATTATTTGCATTTAGTTCATTGTGCCTGATAAAAAATAAAAGAAAAAAGGTAACACCCAGTTTGTTAAAGTGAAATTTGTTTAAGGCTGTCAGAGTTCGTAAGCTACATCAGTTTCTCAGTTTGAAAAAACAGCAAATGGTTATTTGCAGATGTGCCTTGCCTCAAATGTTCATCCCTTGTGACCTTATGTGAGCCTGAACTGTACTGACACAATAACATTTCTCCATCTCTCTTCACAGATCCATCTGCAAGAGTTAGGATCATTTCTGTAAACTTATGAAAACTGTGTGTTCCGCCTTGAGATATTACTAAGGAAGTCACTCATATATCGGTTCCTGATGCTGCTGGTTTTAGCAAGATAAGATTTCTAATCCATCTCTGCAAAAGATTAAACAGCTTTCATGCCCCCCACCCCCAAAATTAAAATAGAGGAAAAAAAAAAAAAATTAGTGTGTTGATGGATTAAGGAAAGACTATTTTCAGAAATAAGCAAAAAGCAACAAGACGTCCTGCTTTCTATGTCAGTGCCAACTTCTGAAGCTTTAAAGAACACTTCCACCTACAAAGAACAGAATGGAAAAACCTAATTGTGCTGCATCACTACCTATAAGATCATCAAAATTTCACTGAAATTAGTTTTATGCACCCTGCTCAGAGGTGCAGGCTGTTAGCCTGCTGTCCTTATTCTCTTCTGTTCTGAAAATAAGAATGCTACTGTGAATTTGAAAGTCCAGTTTGCTCTAACTATCAACTATGAAAATCCAGAACACTCTCTGATATGAATGAGGTTGGGTCAGCCTGAAACTAGTATCAGTAAGCACAGTTTTGCTTGTTCTTTCAAAAGTCATTGAAGAAAGGACCATACTGTAGAAGGGGCCGTGGGATATCAGGAAGAGAGGAAAGTGTTGCTTGGGAGCCTGGGAAGAGCAGGAAAACATCCTCAGCAAGGAATGTAAGAAATTTTAAGTATCCAAGGCAGGGAAGAATGCTCATTATCTTTGTCATATTTGTTAGTTTCTTCAGTGATCAGGGAATGGCAGGTAATAGTATCAGATTTCTCTGTCTAATGAAGGAAGCAGCTCAAATGACCTCGTATGACGAATTTGCAGTAACTGATATTTATATACATAGTGCACTAATGTGTGTTTTATGCACCTATATTTGTTGTTTGCTGCCACTAGTTGGACAGAAGTGAAATAAAAACTTCACAAGGTTGGTGAAAATGCGAATTATATACAACATATAAAACAAATTATAAAATGGCTGGAGTTTCACACCTGTTCTAAAACTTTATAGACTTTTATCATCCTTTATCCTCCTTGGTCACAAGTACTTGTAACAATTAATGTTTGGAGATATAAAATTTGCAATTTAAATACAATTGGCATCATTTCTAACAGAAGTATATGTGCCCAGAATTGTGAGTGTGTGTGCGCATGTGCACACACACACACAATCATAATAAAAAATCAGGGCACTAAAAATTAAAAGAACCACAACCATACCCCTGAGAAAGTTCCCTTTAGTCATTGGTGACAAAGGCTGCATACACATGGAAACAGGTGAATGACGAGAGAATTTGATCAGACCAATAAATATTAAATCAGTAGAAGAGTGCTAATGGACTGCAAAGGTATGGAATGGATCCATATTATGTGTGTGCACGAGAAGCCTAGAAAGGTCTTCCAAAACTTAAAATTAGGTATTGCTAACTCATTCTAGCCTTTCCCTGGCTTTGTTTTTTGACTTGTAAGAGATTTCTTTTTCAGTGTATCCATGTCAAGACACAGTATTTTTGAAAGAAACTTTTTTTTCTTGATATCAAAGTTTGATCCATCATAGAAATTCTGACCTAAACAAAGATACTACTGTGGATTCAGAGGAAGGATCAACATTTCTGTTGTTTCTGAGGACCTCTCAATTACTAACAGGCTTTGACATCCATATTTTACCCTGGAGTAGTAAGGCAGTGTTTCACAAAGATTGATACTGAGACAGTAAACTGAGCAGCTTGTTCAAAAAAAGGTCAGAGTGAAGCAAATACAAGAATCCTGATCATCTGTCCAGTGTACAGTGCGTTATCTGGGCACTATATCCTAGATTTCAGAACTAGATTTGGCACATGAATACTGACCAAAACTTAAGGAATTTCAGACCAAGATGCAGCTTTGATTTTTTATTAAGACTGCAGTCTGAGAAATTGCACCTTTAGCTTCCAGGATGAGACACTGAAGAACAAAAAAGAGATGCATTTATTATATCTATGCTTTGTTTCAAAGTTATATGTTCCATTTTCTACAAATTCTTCTGGGTATAAGAGAAACAGTAGTTAATGGGATGTCTAAGCATAAGTAACTGTGCGATTATACATTAATGCTTTAGAAAGACTATATGTGAAGCCATTGCACTAATAGCATCATTTAACCTGAACATGTTTCTTTCTTCTACTTTAACCTTCAGATGTATAGATTTAATATATCCAACTTTTTCAACTATCTCTGAGGTCCTACTATAGGTTTCTTGTAGACACTGGGGAAAGAGCTACGACCTCTTTCAGTCATAAGATAATTTTCTTCAGTCCAGATTATGCTGAACAAATTATTCTCTGTTTTAACATGAATAAGTTTAATAATGGTGGTACTGCACTGAAACTAGAGTGCAGCTTTTATTATTTAAACTACAGTTATAATTTCTTTAATATAAACTGAGATAAAAATACAAGGAAAGGTTAAATCTTTATGTGTTTTGATTTTTATTTTTTCCCCTGTTGGTTCAAGCCTAGGGGAACACTTCAGACTGTAATTATTTTGTAGGGTACTTGAACATTTCTATTGCTTGAAAAGACAGCAACTCATCTTTCTTAACTGTAGAAAGCAATGCTGCAGTTTGAATTAATTAAAGTCTGCTGTACTTACGCATTTTATAATTAGTCTTATTATGGTTCATAGAGTTTAAATTTCCAGATTTTGTTCTGAATCCAAATGTAAAAAGCTCCCAAATAACACAATACTCTAGTAAATTATCTTTAGATACTAACATCCACTTGCCAAAGTTCACTAATACAAATTCTGCTTCGGGACTAAATCTGGCCATTCCCACATTCATATTAAAAACAAGTAGACAATAAACAACCAACAGACAATAAACCCTCTGGAGAAGTCAAGAGTGATCCAAGAGGGACTTGTGGTGAACATCTCATTTCATAATATTTGTCATAGTTTCAGCTGGAATGGGGTTGACTTTCTTCTTAGCAACTGGTGTAGTGCTACGTTTTGGGTTTGGGGTGGGAATACTGTTGATATTACACTGAAGTTTTTGGTGGTTGCTAAGCAGACAAGATCTTTTCTGCTCCTCAGACCATCCCGCCAGTAAGTAGGCTGGAAATTCACAAAATCTGGGAGGAGACACAGCCAGGACTGCTGACCCCAACTGATTCAAGGAATATTCCATGACATATGACATCATACTCATTATTTAAAGCTATGTGAAGAAGAAGGAAGTGAGGTGATGTTCAGAGTTATGGCATTTGTCTTCCCTAGTAACCATTACGCATGATGAAGCCTGGCTTTCTTGAAGATGGCTGAACACCTGCCTGACGATTGGAAGGAATGAATAAATTCCTTGATTCGCTTTGCTTGTGTGCGTAGCTTTTGCTTTAATTATTAAACTGTCTTTATCTCAACTCACAAGTTTCTTCTCACTTTTGCACTTACAATTCTCTCCCTGTTCCTGGCTGGGGGGAGTGAGTGAGTAGCTGTGTGGTCTTAGTTACTGTCTGGTGTTAAACCACGTTATTATCACAGGGGAAACAAACTTTCTCCTGTCATCAACATATGAAATCTGCAGAAGCCTGCCAAAGTTCACTCATGGGTTCTAGGATAAGAGTGAGTCCAGTTTGCAGGCACAGCAGCCTGTGGATGTCTCAAAGGCAAAACCTGTGACAGCCTGAAGATGTCTGTGAATTGTGTGTTTCTTGATATTATTTTTTTATTGTGTTGTTATTTGCTTCTGCTCCACTCTGAGGATTTTTCAGCTCAGTGTATGAACAGCAGTAGACATGTCCCTCAAAGTCAGTAGAATTACAGAATCTGTTGCCATCAAAGTTTTTCTTGAGATGTAAGTTTACTTTGCGTGCTTTAAGATTAGCTTTGAGATCATCTCCCCAGTGTTTCAGCCACACAGCTCTGCACCTTTTTCTTTCTATCAAAAAGAAGGCACGCTCCCCTCAGGCACATGAACGATATGACTTTGCTGTCTCATCTGAGATATGGTAATTGCAGTGTCAATGTCAGTGCTTTTACAGACCTACAAAGCTTCAGTCCTAGTTATCATATTTTGCCACTTGACACTAAGTATTTGCTGAAAACAGCATACGTAGAAATGAACAAGACATTTACATAGCAATCTGTCCAAATCTTGAAGCCATAAAACTATGACAACAGCAGCATAATATTCCCATTCAAAAAGTAATTTTGAGTTCAGTCAGTGGCTGGCCCCATAACTTACCAAAGTATTGCTAGCCATGCTGATACACTTTGTGTTATCATCAGCAATCACCTCATTTCACTACCAAGATAACAAAACTTGTTGTCAGCCTGAGTCACATATTATCAGTGGACACTAAGGGGACTGCTACAAAGCTATCCTGTCCTGTGATAAGCATAAATTCTGGGCCTTGGGTTTTTTGATAGACTGTGAGATCACTGTGCTTTGTAGCAAAGCAATCAGTGGTCAATAGGATATCTGCAAGATATGAGCTAATTTTTTGCATTTACAGGTTTCAAGAATATGCTGATAGCTGTCCTAAAATCTGTCCATCAACACTGCATTACTTACAGTGCCAGTATGAAGTTAATTTAACTTATTTTGAAAATAAATAAAGATTTCAGAAAACATCTTTGTCTTTAATAAGACAAAACCTTCTTTCTCATATAACAGAACTAGATAACTGCTGATCTACTAATTATGGTAGCCAAATGGATTGTCCACAAACCAGAATGACTCATAGCATCAAAGCCTTTAGAAAGACTGTGAAAATCACTTAAAAGTTTTGGGTTTCCTGAAGTTGCTTCATTTGAAAGAGCCATGTAGCAAAAAAAGAGTGTCATGGCACTGTCAGAATGGAATCCATGCTGACTTCTACACGTCATTCAATTTCTCTGCAAATTTACTAGGCAAACAATTTAACAGAATTGGCATGCATCATTCCAGCAGCTGCTGAATTCTACCACTCATCTGAGACTGATAATCTCCCTCTTTCATAAACCAACCAGCTGGATAGACACTTTTTTGGAAAAGGTCAATGAAGGGACAGAGTGGGAATCTGCTTATTCATTCTAAACTAGTCCAGCTGAACGAGGAGAAGAAAAGATCTTAGATTGGGGTTTATAACAGTTAGAATACTTTGTGGGAAACACACGAGGCATTACATAGAAACCCCAGATCTTTTGTGCAGAACTTTGGCTCTTAGGGTTTTGCTTCTGCATTGTATAAAACTGGGGTAGAGTCTGATACTCTCTTCATGGCTAAAGGCAAGGTAAAAGCATGAGAGAAGAACTTTGTTTAATTTTACAGAATTTTACATTAGATGTTTACTAAATATAAATCTGAAATATACTGAGTTTTCTGAGCCAAGAGTTGTGTTTTTTATAATAAGTAACACAGGTTTAGGTACCTAGTAAAATCATTGCTTGAAGTATTAAACAGTGAAGGTATCTCAAGCATCTAGGCATTTTAGGCATGATTTTTCTGCATTGCTCTCTTGAACACAGTTTCCCAATTTCCATTGAAATGTCAACTCCAAGATGCTAGACATTTTCTTGAATAAGTCTGCTGAGCTCCCTATTATCATGTTTATAAAAAATAGTTAAGCTTATGATGATTGTATTTATCTAGAAATTAAGATAAGAGTATCCTAAAATTAAAAGATGAATGACCTGCTCACTACAAATTCAAGAAAAGTCTCTGCAGCCTCATTTGAAAAGCTTGTGAATTCAACCACACTAACTTCTTAAGCTCAGTATGAAAAATAAAACTTGAGAACTGCAGACTTCTTTAGCCTACAGAAGAGAAGGCTCTGGGAAGTCCTTATTGCAGCTTTTCAATACCTAAAGGGGGCTTATAAGAAATATAGAGTGAGAATTTTTACCAGGGCCTTTAGTGGTAGGACAAAGGGTAATGGTTTTAAACTAACAAAAGGGTAGATTTAGATTATGTACAAGGAATACTTTCTTTACCACGGGTGTGGTGAGACACTGGAACAGGTTGCCCAGAGAAGTTGTAGATGCTCCATCCTTGGAAGTGTTCAAGGTCAGGTTGAACAATGTTTTGAGCAGTCTGATCTAGTGGAAGATGCCTCTGTCCATGGCAGGAAGGCTGGACTAGATGATCTTTAAAGGTCCCTTCCAAACCAAACTGTTCTATGAATCTATGGTTCAGCTTTATCCTATAGGATTCAAGCACTAGAAATAAAGTAATGATTCCCTGTTCTGCTGAAATAGGATAAAATGATGTTCAGAGAGAGATCACTGTGCCTTAATCATATTCTGAACATGATGTTTTTTCTCTCTATGCATTAATGTCAATGGGAGTGTGGGCTTAGAGTTTCTTGTGTTCTAAGGAAAACTCCATTGTATAATGGAGTGCTTTCAGAAAGTTACTTAATTAAAAAATACATTTAACTTTAAAATAATTATGTCATTAATAACCTTTTTTTGCCTTTTAATCTCACAGTGAGGCAAGTATTTTAAAACTATTAATGTAAAAATGTTGAAATTACAGGCTCACAGTTCCGTGACACTGATTTAAGGTGACAGCTATAGTGACGCACTGTAGGAGGACACAGGAGCTCTAGCACACTTCCTTGAGGAGCAAAATTTATATTTATATTTATCATTTCACTTCATCTGACCAACGATAGGCAAAGTGCTCTAGGGCAAGAGAGGTTCGGTAAATTAAAAACAATCACAGACAAGCACTTTCCTTATTTTTCTTAATCTTACCTACATTTTATATTTAATTGTGTTTGTCTATTCTTATATTAACTCATCATCCAACTCTGTAAATCCCAGATAAGCACTAGTAGCAGATGTTCAACATCTTGCAGGTCAAATTTCCAATACAGGAAGAAATATTGACAGTCTTTCAGTATTTTTTTCATGTGTAACCCTTGTATACAAGTCCTGCAACAGAGGTGGAAAGAAACAGCACTCAAGTAATCCTCTTTCACAAATCAAAGCAAAACACTTCTAGCTGACTTGGCCTCAAAGGATAAATTATGACTTGGAGGCAGACTCTAGCTAACAATCAAAGTATAGGGCAAATTCTAACACTGATCATACAGTTTCCTCTGTTCAGGAATCTCTATAATTCTATCAACAAGAACACAGCTTGTCTATAAACAGTGAACACACCTACAAATACCAACTCAGACACCATCTTGTAATCTCTCCCAGAACATGCATTTCCTCAATGTTTCCTAAGAATGAATTGGGTGAAGTGCAATTTCGTGTGAAAATAAATATGAATACACATTCTGAATACAGCTGTTATTCCCTTTTGAGTGTAATACAAGTACCCTGACAAAAACTGAATATGGACTTTTAGCTGGTAGCAGCAAAATGAGTTCTGGAATAAAAGAATTCACAGATGTTTGCAAATAGTTTGGTTATTTTGCCTAATTGCTCTGTATCTGAGCTATTAGACTTCATAGAGTCTAAATGGAAAAAGAGTTCCTGGAGTATTGCAAGGGAAAAGAAAGTGGTATGCATGATTATGTACTAGCCTCTTTCCAGATAAACATAAATATGAGCAATCCTTTTACTCACAGTAATAAAGGAATCATGTAAGCAAATACTGGTTAGTAGAGTCTGACTGTGACTGAAAAATATTTATTGGCAAAAATTTATTTCCACATGCAGTTGATCAAGAGGAACATCCATTTGTTTATGCATATATATTGCCTGTTCATTAACCTCCAGTTCCATTTCTCTGAACTTTAGCTTGGAGGGTCTCCTTATAGAAATCATTCTCAAAGTTGTGTTTGTGAGAAGTTCCTGTATAGAGTGGCCTCTTGGGCATAACTCTGCTTATGGGCTGTTTGCCTGCAAATATTTGCATATGCCTAACTTAGCTAGGCTTTTTTTTTTTTCCCCTGAATGTTTATTTCATGGACATGATCATGAATAGTAGGATAATGGGGGTTTTTTTAATTCCAATAATTATTTTTCATTGGAATTCTTAACCCATAAAATAGTTATTCCATATGTGAAGAGCTGCTTTATTATTGCTTTCTTAAAATACACTAATACACACAGGAATGTCATTGTTCAGTATAGCAGATATCATTTCTCCTTAGAGAAATTTTTAAAATAAATACATAGGTTTTCAGTTATTCATTTTGACAATCCAGTGACATTTCAGTGACAAAGGAAGTTAACATCATGAATATTTTTTGTATACCTTGCAATATTGTCCACCATCTGTAATAGAACACTGAGCATTGATTTTGAGCACTTGTAGCCCAGGGATATGTATTTTTCAAAGAAACTACTTGGTCATGTTGAATAATTTCCATTCTACCTACAGTATCTGATTTGCTTTAGAGGCACTTACAGCTCCGTCAGTAAAACCGAGATTGATTAGGACCACAGCATACGAATACATAAGGCATGAAACCATTTAATATAGTAAGTCTTAACCCTTTTATCCTTTATATTGTTTTCTTTCATTTAATTTGTTTTCATCTAGATAAAAATCAAACCAATCCACACAAGACCTCTCGTAACCCCAAAGTCTCATTTTGCCCTCCAATTAAATCTTTCTTCAGAAATTTATCCAGCTGATTCTTCAGTTAATTTAAACTTCTTGTTAGAGTTCAAATCTTTGACATGTCCCATATTTCAACAAGGTGTTTAGAGACTGACTTACAGGTCAATGTCTTATTTAACCACATTCTATGATCTTTCAGTTGTGAACTAGTCAATGTGTCGAACTCTGCTTTTCTGACCAGTCTGTTCTCTTACTCTCAGAATTTTAACCACTTTACAACATTCCAATTAGCCACTGTTTAATTCCAACCATTAAAGCAAAATCTGTCAAACAAGATAACTTACCTTTAAAAAAATCCCCCAGACTTGTTGCAGTTTTACTTGAATCGTTTTGATAAGGTGAGGGCAAAGAATGATGATATTTTTTAAAAACAAAGATTCTTAAATAGAAGGAGTAGATACACTTAAAGACACAGTTTACCATGTTTATGTAAGATATTCATCAATGGATTTGTTTTTCCCCCTATCATGTTCCAACTGTGCTCTAATTCTCAGCTTGCTTTGCTTCAAGTACCACAGGGATTATAACTTTGCAGCATTTGACTTTATGATATATTAATACTGAGATTAATGACATCGGGTTAGATCCATCATGTAACTGGTTGATAATTATCTTTTCTTACATGGGTACACAAGAATTAAATTCAAAAACACAGTAATATCCAAAGATACGAACATTATAAGAGAAAAAAAAAAAAAAGAAAGAATGGTTTATATTTTACTTTGTTAAGGAAGTTTATTGTTTTCAAAAAGTTGAATTGCGTAATAACATTCCTGGAAAACTCAAAAATAGGTCTTGAAGACTATGAGAAAAAACAAACAGTCATGGAAAAAGGAAATAATCTGGGTGAGCAGCTAAACAACAGAGTGAAAACTAGGAGTAGTGAGAATAAAATTTTAAAAAAGGGAGAGAGAATTTTTCACCAGTGGCAGCGAGAGGGAAAGTTTATCATGATCAAACTGATCAGTAGGGCGAAAACAACAATTGTGGACTGTAACTAATTAGTCACAAAAAAACCTAGCATAAAGATTACTAAAATAAAAAAAAAAAAAAGCTAAATATGGGTGTAAGGAGTTCAAAAGCTTTAAGTTGCTGAAAAGCATTTGTCACTTGAATTACCATATGGTTTTGTTTCCAAATAGGTGATTGAATTAGTTAAAATATGTATTCCAAATAATCATAGATGAACCAGTCATAACAAAAGTCACTCTCATGACACTCATGCTTCTTGGCACATGTCCACAAACTCTTCCCTTACCAATTTTCACAATATGAACTTGTTACGTCTGAATTAAAATGAAGTGTTCCCACCTGAATTGAGAAACGCTTCCAACCTTAACTGCTGCCTCAGGTCTGGTTCCCCAAGCTTAGTGAAGGTGCCAGGTATTACTACCGGTTTAAATTTGTTTTGTGCAGTGCCAGCCTTGCTCATTTATATTTTTGGTTTCCATTCAGCAGGTAAGCACAACTCTTCAATAACCTGTCCTCAGTCAAGTGTGCAGTTGAGCAAGAGTAGCTGAAGTCCAGTTTGGCTGAAGAGTTAGCTCCTGACTGAGCCCAAAGGCAAAAAGAAATCATATATAAAATACAAGTGGGACTAGGCTATCCAGAAAACCATAAACTATTCTACCTCTTCCATGACTTTGATGGGTTTTTTTTAGTTCTCCTACTTATTACTTGTATCACTATTCATTAACTGTGTTCTTCAGAAGTTTCTCCATTCCTGATTTACATGGGGGTTTCACAATGCAGCCTTCCTTTTTCCTTTGCCTGGATACTGTCATACACAAATCAGTATTCATTACTGTCTCTAAAAAGACAATCCACAGCTCTGCCTCTGTAGCCCAGACATGTCTGTTTCTGTCTATATTAAATTTCTGGCCTCTTCCTCCAGTTTTCTTTTGTAGGAGGCCATCCAAAGTTGACGTAATCAAAATACAATGTTTAGCCATTTTCCTTCCAAGATAACCCTGGGATCTGCCCTTATATGGAAAACTGCAGCATCCTTTGTCTACATTCTCAAATCTAGGCTATCTTTAAAGTCTTACTTTTATATATATATTTTTTAATGTCAATCCTCTCTCTACTGGACGATGAACTGTATCCTATGTCTTTATCAGCCCAGTTTTAATCAAATTTTGCTAAATGCAGATGGGACATGTGCTCAGTTAAATACAATTTCTCACATGCCATAATTAATTTAACTCATCTAATCATTGTTAACTAGAATTTTACCTGAACTTAGAAAAAAGGTGCTTCCCTGTAAATTCTCAGCATGATAATATTTAGGAAATCAGAGAACAAACCAAAAATAATTCCATCAAAACTAATTAACTTATTTAAATAAAATTATAAATATCCATTTATCTAACTTTCTTTTTTTCTTCTCTTTGAAAGATCCAAATTTCAAAATTTTAAAACCTGGTTTTTCCCTTTTTTTTTTTTTTTTTTTTTGTCTGAAGTCCGCAATGAAAAAATAGCACCAGAATGGTTTTTTTATCGACTGCTTCAGTGTCTGGGTTTCTTTGACCTGAGCAGAGGAAAGGCTTACATACTGTTCTCTAAGCTATTCTTATTAATTCTGTTGACAAGAAAAAGTACTTCAGAACTGAGGGCCAAATACAAAAATCTTACTTAATTTAGTAACTAGTAACTAAATCTTATTTAACTTAATCTTGTTTAATTTAGCAGCTGCTCTGCACCGTGAGGTACTCTACAGTTAACATTACAATCATGCATGCTAGTGATAAAAGTTGTTGATAATATTTATCTAAACACTTATCTCAGATTCTATTTGCGTATTTGTTTTTTCCTTTAAAAGACATTCCTCTTGAAATGTCACATAGCATAATGTAAAACTCAGCTTAAATTCAAACAAGATAAACTGAATATAAAGAAAATTATCATAGAAACAACAGCAACATTGTTTAACATGCTTAGTCAAGATCAATACTGTAACACTCTGCCTGCTATTACAGACAGAAAATCCTCCAGCTTTATGCAATGCACTCTCAAACCTTCCTTTTTCTTTTTTTCTAAATGTAAGCTATTAGCATTTTAAAATTCCAGAAAGTCCATTTCTCGTTCCAGATAGTTCATGTCACTTTCTCTTCATACTTGATTTACATTTACAATACCTTCATCTGCTGTACAGGTTTCTCTGCTGCTATCATGGGTTACTGTACCCACTGCCATTTCTTTCTATTACAACAGAGTTATCAAGACAGAATTTTATGGGAAATAAGTTTTCCTCTCCAACATTCCTCAGTAATTTTCTTCTGGCTCATCCATGTCCTAAAGGTTGCCTTTAGTATGAATGGAATATTTTGTCTCTTTCAAGTTAATCTGTCCAGGCATTTACCTTTGTCAAGATTATAAAGTTTTCTGCGATCCACTGGAACAGGCGATACATTCACCGTGGAACTGTTGTACAATATGCCCAAATGAAAAGGACATAAGAAATATGGACATCTCTTCATTGCTTTCTCTCTTTTTTTTTCCTGCTGATTTCTTGCATACTTCTTTTTCACAGTGGTGGGATTTAAAATTGCTTTTCTTTTATACATGAGATATGCTACTGTCTTGAAGAGTGATGGCCACAGTAGGAATATGAAAAATATGACAAATGAAGGACATGGAACCTAGCACCAAACGATGTATTTGATATGTTGATATACCATAGTCCACTATGTAACATAGAAAGAGACAGCATAGTAGAAATTTAATGAGCTAGTAAGTGCCTCTTGTATTGACATCTCAGACAAAAGCATTAGTCTGAATCAAAATTTTCTCCTAAAGTTTTAAGTAAATAAATTTTAAATGCAGTTTTCTGTGAGAGCATTAATTCTTCCAGAGTGAACTATCTTTTTTCCACAGGTTTCATCAAGGACTGGGATCTGTCCAATGAAATATTAACATACTTTATAAAAATATGGTTTTACAAGTAATTAAAATTAATACTTATATATAATTTCTCAAATATATGTTAACGGAATTATATTAGATATAATATGTGGAACAGAACAGAAGAAAATAATGTGTGGATAGATACATTGGTTAGACAGGGACTTGCCTGAACTTGAAAATGCACTGACTTCAATGGTATTCAATAGCATGCTTGCCAGTGGTGAAAACTGACAACACATATCCAGTCTAAACATGCAGGAAACAGCTTACTTGAAAAACTTGGTATGAAAAATCAGAAACAACAGCTATCAAATGTTGACTGAATGTTACAGGCTCAGACGTTAGTGTTTCAGACTTCTGAGCTTTTCTTTCCCACAAGGCACCCTGCAGATATGATTGAAGATGATCTCTTCATTTCTAATTTGTAGTCTTTCCTCTCCATATTTTAATTGTAATGAAACACTGCAATCTTTTGCAGAAAAATAAACTTCAAGTATGTGATTATATTTATTTGTTAGAATTTTGTGTCTACTGTATTAATTATGTGATTAAAAAAGTCAGGTGGGTTTCAGTGGATAAAAAGAAACCCTGTTAAATGACCCTCATAATTTTTTCAGCTAAATAATACACATACACGTTAGGGGGTTTGTACCATTTCATGTATTCACAGAATCATAGAATCATAGGGTTGGAAGGGACCTCTGGAGATCATCTAGTCCAACCCCCCTGCCAGAGCAGGGCCACCTTAGAGCAGGCCACACAGGAACCCATTCAGGCGGGTTTTGAATGTCTCCAGAGACGGAGACTCCACCACCTTCCTGGGCAGCCTGTTCCAGGGCTCTGCCACCCTTAAGGTACCCTTCAGACTCTCACTGGCTTATTCTAAACAGAATTTTACTAAATACTTAGTTTTATGTATTCCAAGACAAATCCATGGGGAAAATTTAGTTGCTCAAAGTCATTAAGGATTTTTAAATCTCACTCAAATTTTGTAATATACCAGAACAAACTAAAGAGAGGACAAACTTTTCAGAAGAAATATGTGCCTATATTTTTCATAAAATTAATATTTAAAGTGCACTCTGACAGGTAATATCCCAATGCCATCTTGAGCAAGGGAACTTTTTATTTATAACTCTTGTTATATTAGACTTATGAGCTATGTGACTGTCAGCATGTTTACATAATTGATCATGGGAGCTGTTCCTGGGTTTCTGCTAAGTCTTTTCCTTCTACACTGTGATGTGGAGAAAGTTAAAAATGACAGCAGACTCTGCAGTTGCTTTAGGGTGAAAGATTTGCGAAGTAACAGGATAAATATTTCTTGAAGTTAGAGATGAGCATATAGAAGACATCTCTTATACTAACATTGTACTATATAATTTTCATTTCACTGATCACATAGAGAAATAACAAAATAATATATCAATAGAATTACAATGTTTAGTTTGAGTTTAAAGAGTGGCTCGTATTTTTAAAAATATACTTTAAAAGATTTGGTTATAATCACAAAGCTACAATTCAAACTGCTTATCAGAGTTATTTCACATGAGCAGGCTAGAATAACCTTATTTGTTTAATTGGTTTGCACTGCTTTTTTCTTCAGCTGGAATAATGAGATCAGGGCAGTGGGAAGTGTTATCGTCCACTCGATATCAAAAAACCTTTCAGTTGCTGTTGCACTGAAATTGGGAATCTCTTGCCACCAAGGCTGCAACATCCAAGTTTAAAATCATACCTAATGCAGATCGTTAGGTAGCTTTTGCAAATGTAAACGTGTATTCAACCAAGGTGGGACTATGATAGCTATCTGATTTGTCCTGTAGTTCATAATGTGCCATGGCAAAGTTTAAATCAAGATTAAGCACTGATTTTAAGCTTTCTGTGCCCAGTGAATGCTTGTGAGCACACAAATTTGGTAGTGAAGATGTTAGCAAACACATAATTTCCAAAATCCCTGTTAAATACAAAAAGAAGTAACTGGAGGGAGCACATGCAAAAGGCATAAAATTTTAACACTTTGTTTCTAGTTTACATGCCAGATATAGCTAATTATTGCCAGAAGTTACAGACTGGTAAAATTACAGAAGAGATATGGCAAATGGAAAAGACAAAATGTGAAGCTGTATGTGGGTAATGAAGAGACGGCGGTAAACCAAGGATGAAGCAGTGAAGCAGCTCCCCTCATACACATGGCTTTCAACTACTCCAGTAGGCAAGTCCTTCCTCTTCTGATGTGCTATTATTTTTGCCATCAAGTAAAATAAACTTTCTGTGTGTATCAACCCACCAAGTGAGCAATATGTTGCCCTGGGCAAGGGAGGTGTTGCTGGGTGAGGATGGGACATGAGCCCTTGGTGGGTGCGTCTGGGTAGTCACTCATCCCCTGCAGGCCACGAACAAGCTTCAAGCAGAAGCAATGAGGATTTCTATTTATTTCTAGTTTTTTGCAAGCAGACATATCTCCACTTATTATTCCAGGAAGATTAAAAGGTTTTTTCATTTTCAAGATACTTCCATTGGACAAGGTGCACTACTTACCCACCCGTGCTTCCAGTATTGCATTTTTCCTGCCTCTAAATATTTCAACACAAGAAGGCAAGGCAGTCGTCATGTTCAGTAAATAAGTATCAAGTATTTAGATGAATGACCTAAATGTTACTGCATTTTCAGTACCATTACCTTCTGATAATGTTAAACGTGAGCTAAATATATGAAATTTCTACTGTTTATCTCCCTGGGGGACACAGACATAAGAATTTCTAAATGAAATTCAGAAAGAGAATGAATTCTTACCCATTTTCTATTTTGTGATTATGAAATAATGCTTTCTTGAATATGCATAAGAATTACGAACAATTCTGTAACGCTGGAATCCTTAAAACTAATACTGAAATTAGGTTAAAAGACGTGTCTGTGACTTGTCATAAATATCTATATTTTCCTTACAACAGGAACAGAAAGCTTCTCTTTCCTATCATTGCAGCTTTTTGTCTCTAAATATAATTCTAAATATCTGTGTTAATTAATGGAATGATCCTATTCCTGTTCAATCATTGGCAGCTCTCGTAATATGCTAAACCTTCGATGAGGCCCATCAATTTTGATTGCAACTTAACAGTGTAGATTTTCCCTTGGTAACTAATTAGTTTTATTCATATAGACACCTTTCATCCATGCAGATAGAAACAAGTAAAACATGTATTTGAACCCATTCGTAGGCTTAAGGGCAGATTATTGTAAATAAACACTGCTCATCAGTTCAGTTTCTTTGATTTCCTAAATTGGCTGATGTTTAAAGATCTGGAGCAGCATCAGTGTTGAATGTGTGCTTTCTTAATTAATTATCTATAATTTTAAACTTTGCAGTCTATAATTAAAGAGTTTGAATCTATATGCTAATTTAAATTACCTATATTTTTATATTTGCATTCTGAAAGGATCTGTTTATGTTTCAGACATCAACTCAGCAGCACATGATAAGTTTTAAAAAACATTATATAAAAAATAAGAAATTCCAAGACACTGACACGTTTCATACAGCATTTACTTGAGGGAGATGCTCCCAACAACCATAGCAAGCCCTCCACCACATAGCACTGGTGGGGAAAGATGGACGATATGTTAGTTGGGTACAGTCAATTAAGTCTGTGGGAGAAGGAGGCATTGTGCTTCACCACTGTCGCTGGAAAAATGTAGACTTGCTCCCTTGGCCAAGGCTCTCTTCCATTTCTACCTTGTATGCGTGCATGACATGACAAATAGTATACCTTTCTCCAATATGTTTACCGATTTTTTTAAGCAATATTGCAATGGTTTACAAGCCATTACAGCTTTTACTTCAAGGCTGTTGCTGGCATTGTTGCTGTGGGAAACTGCAGTGATGCTCACTGTTCATGGGAATGGGCAGCAGAGGTCAAAGGCCCCCAGGTAGTAGAAGGCAGAGGTTGCTTTTTATTAAAAACACTTGCATTCCTCCTCTCTGCAGATATGTCCAGACTAGATTTGTGGTTTGGGTTTGGGGTTCAGGGAGGGTTTTTTTTCTGGTGGTGGGGGTAAGTATTTGTTGGTTGGTTTGGGTTTTTTTAGTTTGTTTTCTTTTGTTTTTTTCCCAAGGAAGAGAAAAGGGGAAAATAACCCCAAAAGAAGGAGGGTAAAATTCTCAGAGCAGGCCAGCAAAACCTGTAAACACATAGATCAGAGAGTATAAATAACTTTGTCTTTGTAAACCTGAGGAAGGACTTTTTGAAAGGAAGTTATGAAGGAAAAGTAAGGACAATATCACTGAATCTCTGAAGAAATACTCATGGGAAAATACTCCATATTGATTTGTAAAAGTGCAGAGATTAAGAAAATTCTCATGAAAAAAATATTAAATAATATCTCAGAGGGGCAAGACTGCAAGCACAAACTTGAGTATAGGAAGTTCCACCTAAACCTGAGAAGGAACTTCTTTACCTTGAGGGTGGCAGAGCCCTGGAACAGGCTGCCCAGGGAGGTGGTGGAGTCTCCGTCTCTGGAGCCATTCAAAACCCGCCTGGACGCGTTCCTGTGTAACCTGCTCTAAGGTGGCCCTGCTCTGGCAGGGGAGGTTGGACTAGATGATCTCCAGAGGGCCCTTACAACCCTAGGATTCTGTGATTCTGTGACAGGTGGTATGAAGACAGGATCAAATGCACAGATCATCTAGATCAAGATCCAAAAGACCTGTAAAAGTTTCTGCTAAAATGCAAAATCCTTCCTGTGGACTAGATACTGTCTTTTCTGCAAACTAGACAATCTAACAAAGGAAAACCGGACTATGAATAGGAAGCATGGAAAATATCTGTGTTTAGCAACTAATTCCAGCAGACGGTACAAAGAACAGAGAGGTGTCTACAGCCCAGAAGAGCAATGCCTACCAGTTGCCTTATATTATATCTATATAGGTAAAGGAAGTGTGTCTAGGACCATTCATTCTCTGTCATTGATACCAATGGCCTACATTCATGCTATTTATTAAGTTATTATTCTCCAAAGTAGAGTCACTGCATTCAAACCATCTATAAAAATGGTCACAGGCCCGTGTGACTTACAACCCTCTGGGTGTTGCTTGAATAAGTGCTAATTTTCCTGAAAAAAAACTATGCCTGAGACTCTTGCTAGAAACTTTTGATTTATTAGGATTGATGCAATCTTACAGACTAACTTTTCTGCCTTTGGACAATTTGGTTGTCTCCTTGTTCAGTGCACTTCAGAAATCTCATTCTGTAGTCAGTTCTTCTTCCCTTATTTGTTGTACAGGGAGCATGGGTATTTGTATTGAAGATACTTATTCTCTAAAAATAGTGGTGTAGCACCTGAAAACTTTTGTGAATGAAGCTTTTAGTATCTTACATACTTAGAGGATTAAGTAACATCTGTGTGTGTGTGTGTGTGTGTGTGTGAGAGAGAGAGAGAGAGAGAGAGAGAGAGAAAAAAATATGCAACAGAGATTAGACTCACTGTGCCTAAATTATAGGCTAAAGAACTTGTGCTGACTGCTAGATGCCTAAATCACTTTTTGGATTTATCCCACAATGATTTAGGGTAAAAAGTTCCATTACCTTTCAATCAAGGTAATGCACTTTCTCGTGCATTTAAGTATTTTTAGAAAATCCCGTCAGAAGTTTTCAGTGTTTTTTAAAAATTTTCATCCGCTTACCTCTGAGATGGGTCTGTTTTGAATACAGCTTATTCATAGATAAAAGGTAAAGGAAATAATTTTCTTTTATTGTCCAGTTAGTAAAAGAGCAAACATCTTCAATCCTAGTATCACACCTTTGCAGTGATTTTCAGTAGTGGCTAGTGATTTGGCAAGCCAAGCATTTCATTTAAGATGTCTTGAAAGGAGAAAAACCTGATTTTCAAAAACCATTAAAAAGTCAGACCCTTTCATGCTTGGCACACAGTTATTGAGGACTCAGTGTCAGATTTGGAATTGTGCCATAAGACAATCCAAATAAATTTAACCAATTGTAGAGAGAGAACAGAAACTCTTATTATTGTTGAACTTGCTGGTACTACTGTGTTTAGCACATTTTAGAAAGACTTTACTTATTTATATAATTATTTTTGGATTTAATTGCTAAGATCTAGAACAAAAACTTTTATTTTTTTCTGCGAACATTTAAGATATGAGAAAGTACATATGACATATGCTCACATAAAACTCCTACTAATTTCAAGAACAGGCAACATGAACAGGATGTCTTAATAAATAGCTAAAGGTAATCCACAAAGCACAAGTTGCCTGGACTGTGAGCTTTTTAACTAATCTGTAGAGTGATTTTATTCGTTTTTCTTGTGTAAAATCTGATGTAATCAACAGAAATCTGTAAAATCTGGCTGATATATGTCAGTTAAAGCAAAAGTTCTAAATCTTCTTTTCAACATTCCTGTGAAAAAAATAGACATTAAGTTTGGTGCAAATTATTTTTTAAAATCTTAAAGTCATTGCCACCAACTGTGAGTAATCTATCAAGAAAGAAATCAGCACTTGGGGAAACCTGAATCTACATAGTTTTGTGGGATCAAAAAGAAGTTCAAGATTAATCTGTGTAATAAAATTCAAGCAGAACTAGGAGGAGACAATTTGACCTTGATTTTGATTTACCTAAGTTTTTTAATAGCAATCTGCTGTGCAAAGAACTAAGTCATATAAAAAATCAAGGCTTAGATTCATGGAACTTAACTGAGATAACCAAAGGCTCTTTTAGAGTCACTGAAAAGAGACTGGCACCTTTAGAGGGCGAATGCCTCAACTCACCGAAGTCCTACGCATGCTTTCAAGGGACCTGTCTTTAAAAATCCATTAAGCAGGGCACTGAGTATTAATACAGCCTCAGCTAAATTGCTGAGGTTTTGTAAGTGAATCTGGGCTTAGAAGTTCTATGGAGGATTTGGTATTCCTTCTTCATGAAGTACACCTGAAAAGTCCTTTTAGATTTTGAATCCTACTGTAAGCACTGAGGTCTTTCCTGCTTGGAGGGCAGAATCATCTCCAAGGACCAACTATTGTTGTTTTTACTGTCAGAGAGTGTAACTCAACGCTTTATGTCAGCTAACACCTGATATGA
Source organism: Rhinoptilus africanus (assembly GCA_013400135.1). Taxonomy (NCBI): domain Eukaryota; kingdom Metazoa; phylum Chordata; class Aves; order Charadriiformes; family Glareolidae; genus Rhinoptilus; species Rhinoptilus africanus. Next base: position 57,591 of record VXBO01014928.1, on the reverse strand, counting down.
TGACTAAAAAAAATGTTAAGAAAAAAATGAGAGATGAGGAATTAATTTTATCCCAACTGTTCTTCAAACTTCAGGCTCAGAAGATATCTTTTTATTATTATTAAAACAATGTGACAAGATAATACACATGGTTTTCATGAAGAAGTACTTGAAAGATCATGGTGTGGCTTTTCCATTCTATCACCCTAGACCTCTGGCAGGAGGAAAAAACATCTTGATAATTGCTGAAATAAAGTCCAAAGCATTTTGTTTAAAGCCTAAAACTGGAGGTTTCCTTCTCGGTCATAACTTTTGTCAGTATTTGTGAGCTTCTCTACTTCAAGATTCACCTTGCTTCTATTTTTAGACATAATTGTTCTTTGCCTTTGGAGACTTAACAACCTTCTTTTCACTGAAAATAAAGCCTTAAGAATTGTCTGACCTCACTACTAAGCGTTAGGTAATGCTATTATAGATTCTGCTAGGCATTTACAGAAATTTATTTCCTATTGTGGATATTCTTTAAAAAGGTTTATATCTTATCTTGGTCACACATTAGAAGATTCTGTAGTTGAGAGCTCCGTGGAAAAAAGATATTTCATCATTCCTCTAGGACTTTGTTCCTGACAGTTTTATGTTGTTCCCTGAATACTATTTCTATGTACAATATCCACTGCTCTCCCCTCATCTACCAAATCAGTCATTTCTTTGCAGAAGGTTAGCCAGTTGGCATCAGCTCTTCAGGCTGAGGAAAGCCTTGAGGCTGAATGTTGCCTACAAAACAGTAGGTGAATATACTAGCCTCTCAGCCAGCTATCATGTAGAAGATAGTCAGTCTCAGCACCTTTCTCTGAAGATATGTTTTAAAATGAAAAACCACTGGGACCAGGATACGGTCCCAGGTGATGGATTCCACTCAAGAGCCCTTCCTGGAACTGTTGTAGCCCCACAGAAGGTTGCAGGTCTGGTTTCAATTTTGTCTCCATTGGCTTTAGCACAATAATTAAATATTGCCCTTCCCTGTGTTTACTCTGGCACTCCAGAGCATGAGTCTTCCTGTGCACCTTTCAGGGAGTCTGGCTGGCATAGATGACGGAGTCTATTTCAGGGCCCAAGCATCCTAAACATTAGGTCTTCATGTATGTTGACCATAGTCACTAACTTTGCACACATATAGCAATCTGCCACCCGAATCTCTGTGATCTTTAACAATGACAATCATAACAAGTAAAAATCATTATAATAATTAACATTGATAACAGTTTTAATAGGTACTTCTCACAATGTTTCATAAGGACATAAGAGAACTGCAAGAAAACCATTTAAATTGACCATATTTTTCAGACAGATACTGTGGACCAAGCATCCCACAGACAGAAGCAGCCAACAAAGAGTAAATTGCTCCCAACTTAACATAGGGGATAGCACAAGTAAACAGAAGTTAGGGCTAAAATTTCTGAATTCACTCAGTTGTTTGGTATTTACAAACTGAGACTTCTCAGATGTTGCTGTTGAAGTGAGCATTAAACATTTGTATAAATAATAAGAACATTCACTTACATTAGAAAGGATGTAAGATAAGTAAGGGATTTAAACTTTCATGCTTCAGGGCATAACACTAATTGCCTGGGGTTGGGAAGTAATTTCCCTTATTGCACGTTATTCCAAACTCTTCATTATAGGAAGTATAACTTACTGACCCCTGTCAGGAACAGGTTACTGTACAAATGGACTACTTATCTTAACCCTTATGATATTTCACGTCAGATTCAGAAACATCCATTCATAATGAGGGAAGAATGCAGGAGAATAAAGGAAATGCATTTTTTTAATTACAGGCTCACCAAGAAAGAGGTTAAAAATTTAAGTACTATAGCCTGATCTTAGATCCTCAGGCATCGCAGTCCTACAGAAAACTCAGGACCACTTGTGTGATTAACCCTTGTAATCAAATGGATAAAACCATAAGGAGTGCTAAAAAAAGTGCTCTTATATGTTTCATTTATTAATTGAAAAGTGTACAAGAAAAAATATGAGGGTGGTACATTTTATCTCCCAAAGGATGTAAAATTCAATTTTGACATTTAATAGAAGGATATGAGAAAAGGTTAGAAGTTAAATAAAATGCTGAGGCATTTGTGAGTGGGATGAGGAAGATAGTACATGATGTGGTGGGTTAATATAGTTCCACCAAGTTATCACAAATTAAACATTTTTTTAAATTAAAGTTTTTGTCCCTGTATGATCAGGATAATCTGATATTCAGACATAGCTGCTGCATTTTTAAAATATTCTACACCTTCAGGTTTTTAGTTACTAAATCATCCAAAGGCGAGCCACTCATCCAATAACACTGTTAATAAATTCCAATCAAGAAGGTATTTGGATGGTGACATAATTTGAGTACTGGCAATATATTCTGTGTAATGTTCTGCTTAAAAGTCTCTTGAGGTGTAGTTACACAAACCAGTTTCTGGCTTATCTTTTATTTCACAAATGAAAAAACATACAAATAAAGCCACAGTATTCAGGGGCATAACAGATAATGCTGGAACTTCCACAATAGGGTACACAATATATTTTTTAATTAAAAAATACCAGAAAACTCTAGATGAAATTAAGTTTGTAGTCGTGGCACCAGATTTAATAATCTGCGCATTTACTTCACACAAAGGAATTACTGAAAAAGAGTGCAGATGCAGGTATGAGGACTTCAACTCTGATATCTCTGGGGTTCCCGGTCTATCCTCTAAGCCACCACCATGTGGTTTTCTGGCAGTCTTTGGCCTCCAGTTTTCTTCAAGAACTTTAATTTCTTTCTGCATCAAAGCACAGCTTCAATAGGATGGTTAGAAAGTGCTGCTACATGTTATTTACACAAATCCAGTGTCTTTGGGTGAAATTGTATATTTACAGAAGGACAATTTTTACAGTATTTGCTACTAGTATGACCTCATTGCATTATTTGCAAGCCTATATTACCACAGGAGACCTTAGCTCTAAAACTACTCATCTTTCCCTCTCACCATCCAATGGGGGAGGGCTAAGACGTCTACTTGGAATTTTGGTTTTCACTAATCTTTTTCTTCAACTTAGATTTGTATATTATATCACAAATGGTTCATTTCTGCATTAATTATGCAAGACAATGAATGACAGTGAATGACAGACTGTCTTGCTGCTAAGGAAGTAGACTTGTTGAAGAAGAAATCCTGAGTTTTTTCCAAAACTATCTTGATTATCTTATATGACCTTGGACAAGATGCTTAATAGACCATGATAAGAAGAATAGACCATGTTGGTGTGGGGAAAAAGAAAGTAATAATTTTCTGGATAATAACAGTAATGATAGTAAAATATTTCAAAGAGAGGATTATTCCGTAATTTACCAAAATACCAGAGGATGACCAAAATTGCAGAAGAGCATGCAGGTTCATCAGCTGCTAGACTTCTGAGCAATATGCCTACAGAGTGATGCTTCTGACGGCTATTTAACTTGTAATATGCTGGAAGTGTTCAGAGCTCTTTCTGATTTTAGTGTGGTAAACAAATCTAAAGGAATGAAAAACATTTGTGAAAATCAAACTTATTCATAGCAAGAGCTCTTACACATCATCACTTGACTTTACGATGTTAGCTTGAGTTCGTATGTCTTAGATGTGATCTTTGATGTCTGGTGTTACTTCATTAGTGTTAATACTTAAGGAGCCAGGCAGCGTAAACTGTTTACTAAAGCGCAATCTATTGTCTCGGGTTACCTTCTTTTGCTTGGATAGTTCTGCACTAAATTATCCATTTTGTAATAGCTTCAGACCTGGACAGCTAGTGCTTTGTGCATGCCATGACAGATTTCTAGTCTTCATGTTGCATCATCTAGATACGTTATCTTAAAGGATGAATAGATAGAAGAACTGAAAACATATCACCTGCTACAGTGTTTCCTTGTCACAGGAAATCCTGAACATCTAACTAAGGATGCTTACGTGCATTAGATGACCATTCATTCTTTGCACCAGCTTTCCATTCTCTCGGTTGAGAGGTTTCCATTCTCACTGATTTCATTGCTGCCAGAACAGGTTCTCATTACGTATTTTGCCTTTGAGGGTTGAAAATCAAGTATATTATTATACCAATAAAATAATAACACCTTTAAATATGTGGTCATGTGTTATTGCTGCTGCTTGGTCCTTTCTGCTTTGACAATATGAGTTTGCTCTTCATGCTCTGGATACTGAATGATACATTACGTTATCTTACTTAAATGCTTATGATTTCATTGAGGTATTTCCATTCACTAAGCTATGTGATGATGTAAAATGTCATGCACATTAATCCGATGACAATATGTAGCAAAATAACTTCTTTTACAAGCATCAAGTTCCTTAGATGCTTATTACAAGAAAGCATTACATGAGGCTACTGTAACACTTATAGGCTTGCATATAATGAATCTTATAAGTCTAAAGGAAGTAGATATTGATGTAACTTCCTGCCTGCCCAGCATCAAAGGCACCGCCAAGTTTACCAATCACAGAATAACTTATCAGAGAATGTATAAAATAGCTGATGTGGATCTCAAGGTGTAGTTAATCCATGCTCCTGTCGCAAAGTACAAACAGGCATGATAAAAATTTTTAAAACCTTGCAATGAAAAATAATATATTCCAATGTTTTATTATTTTTAAAATGCAAATGTTTTTTTCTCCATGTCTAACGTGAAGTCTTATTGTTGCGTTGTAAGTCTGTTAGTTTGCCTGTACGTGATGTACTTGGAAAATCAATGATTCTCTTCCACTTCACAGCAACCTTTCATGATTTTGAATACTGTGATTCAGACTCTCCAGACTAAATGATAAACTCAAGTTCTTCCAATATCTGGATCCATATCTGTATTCTTCTTCTCAGTTGGAAAATAAGGTCTGCAATCCTAAGGAACTTCAAAGAATCTTTTTGGAAATGTTACTGATGCAGTTGCATTTGGCTCTATCTTTAGACAACATGAATAGAAAAACCTAATTAAGATAATAACTGAGGAACAAATGCCTTTGTTTTTGTTGACAACTCTCTGGCACTGGTTTTGCAGAATACATACCAGCAAAAACAGCCAATCAAATTTTCCAGCTGGTCAATATATATAAGAACTCTGCCCAGTTGATACTCAAGAGGAGGAAGAGGGAGGGATTGAATTAGTTGAAAGAAGGGAAATGAAGACCTGAACAACCAAAAGAAAAAAAAGCTGATCTAATCTGGGGGGTTTTTTCAACTTCTTTTTATGTTCATCTCTTTCTTTCTCCTTTCATAGACGTGTGTTTGTATCTTTGTCACCAAAATTAATTATGACTGCAGTACATTTCTTGAATTCATTTCAGTTTTGTTAATTGATTTGAAAAAAAAAAGATTGCAAAAAACTGTTTTCAATCACCCTAAGCCAATCAAAATAATTGTGAATTTACTGCAATTAACACCCAATCAAATCGCATCAGTTTTAACTAAGATGAGTTCAGAGACCTATGAAACAGCTTTTTGAAACAAAGAAAGATCATAGCACATGTAGACAGTAAAGCCTTTAGCGTGCCTACAGAGCTGGAACATTTAAGAAGAAGGTTAGCTAGTAATAGAGAGTTTTCATGGTGATTGAATCTACCATCTAACTGATACACAGATGTGTGTCTTCAAAGAGCTATAGACCTATTTTCATCTTGTCTGAAGTTCTGATAATTGCATGATTTTAGCTGACATGTTTAGAGATCTTTTGTGTGGTTTGTTACATTTTGTTACATTACTATTCTATCTGAAATTAAATTCAATAAATATGAAAATAAGCTGGATCATATTAATTTGCAGCCGAAAATGTGTCATTTTTCAAGTTATTTTTACTTATGATGTGTGCAGAAGCTTTACTGCATATTCAGAGTGTATTTATAAAATTAATTATATATGTATAGTATTAATTGTATACTAGTCATAATCTAATTACATAGTTTCAAATAAATGTGGCAATCATCACTAACAATGATTTACTATACTTGAGAAATGAATGAAACATTGCCTTCAGCTACTGCAATATAAGTTGTATATTTTGACTGAATATCTACTTCAGCAAAATATACAAGGAATGTTTATATAAAACAATTCTGAGGGAGAAATTAAAATTAAGTAATATGTATTCAGTTTAATAATAAACACAACCTGCATTAAAAGAAAAAAAAATCTCATTAGCTTTTTGAGAAAAGTATTATGACATATATTATTAACTTTTCAGCTATAGAAGTACCGATTCTTCAGTATTAGAAATCACATATGGCACATTATGTGTTTGTGAGCTTTTTCCATATGTAATCAATGATAATAATAAAAGTTCCATTCAGTTACTAAAGACACAAGGTGAATGTAAAAGATTAAAATATTTTATTGAAGGTTTTAATAATTTCTTATCCAGGGAAGCACAGGTACAGACGAAACAAGTCAAGCATTTTACCCAGCAAAATCAAACATTTAAACCTTCTACTATTAATTATTTCAAAGCAAAATAATGCACAATGCACTACTGTTTGATATTTTTTAAAAACACCAAACAAGAAAACAAACAAAAAACCCAAAAAACCTTTACACTTAAGTTGGTATTTTAACATGAAGACATCATATATATTTGCTGATATGGTACCTGATGTTAAAGCATATTTGGCAAAGCTCTTACAGGTGATGGTATAACCGCTGCAACTCTTCCTGGTAAAACTTCGGTGTTTTTCCATCTGAACACTTAGGTCACTCTTGTTCTCTCTGGAGTGGTTTGCGCTCTGGAGGTAGCATTGGTTGTAACTTCTGCCAGCGTTGTGGAGGCCAGAGGATGTGAGTAGCTCGAGCATGTAAAAGTCCAAGAGAAACCTGTAACCAAAGTATAAACCAGAGATATTATTAAATACTAGAAATGCAATAAAATGTGGAAAGCACAAGCACATGATGATTTGTTAGAGCAATGAGAGAACACAAAGCATGCACACATGAGGAGTAGCGTTTTAATAAAACACTTAGTGGAACTCAAACTAGCTGGCTGAAATGCCCTGGCTGTAATAAACATGAACTAGGAATGTTTTTTCATATTCAAGTCAAATTCATATTGTTGGTCAAAACAAGTGAGAGATTCTATATTCCACTGAAAGCTTTTGGTTATTAGTTATTCTGGATATAGCTGGATACAGCTGGATACAGAATAAGGTTCAAGTATCTATTCTGAATAAGTTAAGCACAACCTGTGTCTCGAATTTGAGCTATGTACAGTAACCACAGCAGGATAGTGCTGTGCTTTCTATTTATCATTGTCCTTCAAATTCTGTTTTGTCTCCAACCAAAAATGGAAATTACAGTGAACTGTAAATATTTCCCTGAAGATGAAAATGTATTTCTGATAGAATTATTTGAAACTCATCTACAGACCAAATATTTTGGAAGTTCTAGGACTACTTGCACTTCATTCATATGATTTGTAAACATGTTTTACCAACTAATTAATTATTGTTTTAGTTCAACAATTTTACTTCACTAATGTTCTATTTCAATAAATCAAAATAAAAGTAAATACTGATATCGCTTACAAATCAACCACTTATAGGGGTACAGTTTAGAAAACTGTACTGCTTACAAAACCTTAAGAAAATTACAAACAAGGCTTTTTTTCAAATATGGTAAGAAATGGCTAGACTAAGAATAACTGAGAGTAGAAGAGTCACAATTTCAGATTTAACTGATAAGACAGGCATTCAATGTTGGTACTTAACATTGAAATTAAGTAATTTGGTATGGAGTTAACCTCACTTAATTTAAAAAGCCTGCAGGACAGACTTCTGCATCTTAAATTATTTGTTTAGACTTCTTCTGGAGACAATAGCAAGTAATTAGCTCCAGTGTATAATATTCCCAGTAATAAGTATCCAGTGCCAACAGAAAAGTTGCAAACAGGACAAAACCATGGTTAGAAATACCGGAACGTCTCCTAAAGATACAACAGGGTCAGAAGTCTACAATATTATGAATGGCATGGATAAAGAACGCATAGGCTTTATGTGCCTATTATGTCATCTTTTCTCATAAGAATTTTTAAAGCCAGTCAAAGAAAATGCTTCTACAAATTGTGCATGATTACATCACACCTGCATACATTATATAGATACTGAAGACAGTAGAAAAGAACAACAAACTGGTTCAGAAAGTAATAATAGAGGCAAAGTCCATCACACATAATCAAACATAAACAAAGTAACAGTGTAGACTCCATACTCCACATTAGGAAACACTGAGGGAAAAATTATATACTTGTTCTTATGCTCTAATGATCTGGTATTGTCTGTTGTCAGAGCCAGGAGTTAAATAATGTCTGGTTTGAACCTGTACATTCCTGCTTAAATTTTTATGTAATCTCAGTTCTTCAGTTCCATTCCATTACTCATCACAAAAAAAAAAGTGATTTCAGTAAGCAGGTAATTCAGCATTTTATGCAAATAGACACCAAATAGGCCCCAAGGAATATCTTCAGCTAATTTTTTTGATTTAATTTCATAGGATTAATGTATATTCACTAGTCTCTCTCTACTACATAATCAAATCAGTGAAGCTGAAGTGGTCTATATCTAATTCCATATTCTGTAGCTTGATGAAGCAGGTGCTGAATTACTTGAATATAATTTGGTTACTTAATAACCCACAATATCTAAAAGAATCTGAAGTAGATCACAGAAATTGCAGTCTAGTATTATATTTCATTTGCTTGATCCCTTGTTTCCCTGATCTATTGCAGCTTTTTTCCTACTTTCAAGCAAAGGACAGGCTGCTAAGTGACAACTCCTTTTTGATAGGATTTAGCTACATTTTTTTTTAAGTCTTGACATACTTCTGTGTAGTTTGTAGGATATTTACAGAATTCACAGTATCCTTTATCTTAATTATCCCATAAAGGGGTCTGCAAATGTAGTATTGACACGGGGATTTGCTCCCTGAGTATACAGCATGATGGCATGCACATTACAGGCTGGTGCCAAAACATAAAGCCACAGCAAACCCCAGCACTGCATATAAAATTTGACAGCACTAGTATAAAGAAAAATGTTAAAATACTCTTCTCAAACACAAATAACATCCCATTTTCAAACCTCTGTGTTTTTCTCAGTGCATTGCTTGTTACTGATGTCAGTAGGAGGTCTGCACGCAGACTGAGAATATAATAAATGAATCAAAACTTGTTTGAAGCTGAGGCTGGGTATAATTTTGCCCAGAGGATTACTTCTACTGACCGTCATCTGACTTTAAACTAATAAAGAAATATCCTTCCTATAAACCTGATTTACAGGACAACATGACTAGTGTTAAAAAGGAAAAACGAGTATTGCTGGGTGATGGAAGTCTTTGCTAAATAACAAATGACACTGATGCTTTAGGGCTTCTTTTATAATAACTTAAAGGCACACTTTAAAAGCACCTTGATGTTTGACTTCTGCAAACAACCTTAATAACTTTGTCCACTGCCTATTATTATTCTGCAGTTACCACAGCAGCCATGAATTTCACTGAGGAAGAACAGAATTGTTTTTGGAGAATAACCTGGCCTTGTTAATGGGTTTACCCTCATCACAGTTAGATAGGGACAAAGGGTGAACTGGGAGGCTACATTTTCTTTTGCAACAGTGAAATGCTGAAATAATCTATTAAAAACGAGACTAATCAATTCCCTTACAGACATTATTTACTCTCTTTACTTAAGAAAAGTTTACACCTTTGAAACGCTGCCTTCACTATAACAAAAGTCCGTACTTTACAGGAACAAATTCTTTGAGGAACATATTTCATTTACAGACATGAGTAAGAGATGCCATAAATCTAAATAGTTATTCTATAGTTATTTTTATTTCTATGTTATGATCTATTTATTATTCTTCCTGTGGCAACAACAGACGCTATGTTGAATTGAATCCATATTACTCACCCTTACCTGAGCTCTGTAGGCATTACTTCTAATTTTTTTTTTAATCTTTGAATATTTAATTGAACAACTGAGAATTCATTCTGTCAATATAGCAATTTTATCTGCTAAATAAATTTTGAATGAATAATACTATTTTGACACTGTTACCGTGATACAAGCATATTTCCTCGGAGTCTTTAGTTGTTAGTATGTTACTTGTATGGAGACTGATTAGTTTTGTCACTGCATTAGGGAAAGATAAGCCTAAACTTGATAGTGCTATCTGCATTGATATTTACAACTATCTATCTTGCTTATTCCATCGTAACAGGTTGGGATAAATGCACCTTTATTACTATAGAGACACATATTACTCTGACTTTTCCTGGTTCAAAAAGACATCATTTTAAAATACTCATTGATTTACAGGCTGTACTCTCCACCTTTTCTTTTCTGTTTGCCATTAACACTTTCACTGTCTGGTTTTTTCACATATTTTCTGTTTCATAACACAAAGTCACTGGGGATGGTGGGGAGTAATTCTCTAACAGTAGAGGTCTATTCAGATTCCATTTTCCTGGCTGGATACCTGCTACTCCCCACAGAGTTTTTGAAAGGTGCCAGTACATTAGATGAAAAATCCTCTAATATGGAGAAATCCTGGGTGATTTATAGATGGCATCATTTAAGCAGACATAGGCCTTTAACGAATTTTTCCAGATCTAGTAGTTCATAGCCCTGCTACCTATATCCTAGCTGTAGTTTGCCTATACTGAAATTCTGGAAGACTGGGAATGCCAAATTTGTGTGGAGGTTGAAAACTGTGTAAAGGGATGAGGCTAATGAGAAAGGAGAGAAAAAAATTCTAGAACATTTCATCCCACAAAATCTCAAAGAAAACCTCAGGATAGAAACACTTAGGTAACTATGTACTGTTTCTGCTATAATACTAACAAAAATATATAGCGTGGGATAGATATCTGTGTCAAATTAGATTGCTTGTCTTTAAGAAAGGTTGTTGCACTGGGTTTTGATATTAGATTGTAGGTGTAAAATGCTCTCTCAGAGAATTCTCCCAGTAAATTAGTCTCTTCAAAAAATCCATACTTTAATAGAAAGTAAACATGATTGCTATTACATTTCATTTTCTGTATATGGTTGAACTTTGAAACTACTACTATCAAGCGCACTTGCAGGAAAAAGGCTCAATAAAAATAAAATCCTGTGGATTACAGTAAAATCCCAGAGAAGCCACTTCCTCTAGTAGAAGTATCTGGGATAATGAACAATGGCAGAAGAAACAAATATCCTTGACCTCCTTCTTTTATGAATGCAAGAATAACACAAAGATGAGAATCAATGAATTATTTTGTAAATAAAACCATACCACAACAGATGTTCTTTAACTCATATCGGCTCATTGAAGGCTGGCATAACAAGATGCTAACTAGCTCATGAGTACAAAAAAAGTGACAGATTCCTTTCAACTACGTAGCAAAAGACTAGTGTCTTCATCATTCCTTCCTCTCGCCCCTGAACAAATCAGACCTAATGGAGCCATACAGATCTAGTGACAAAGAAAAGAATGCAGCCTATTAATTTTGTTAGTAAGTGTTCCATTACCGTTCCATTAGTTTGATAGCTGAAGCAGTAGCTCCAGCTCTACATAAAACATCCCGTAAGTGTTTTCTTCCACAGAGCTACTGTAAAATCAGTACAGGTCCTTATCAAAGTTATCAAATTCAGAAGTGTTCATTTAGATATAAAATATATTATAAAAAATCTGGAAATACATAAATCATAATTATTTTAAGAAAACTTTAAACAATGACAATAGACACTCAAGAGGGATGCACAAATACTACACATATATATGCACATGACATAATCAAAAAATAAGATGTAAAAGAGAGAAATATATTTCAAATGTAATGGATGATTTCCAGAATGAATAAAATTTGCATGTTAGCCCATAGTAGCTGTCTGAAATTAGTATAACAATTGGGACTGCTTGAATCCAACATGGTTTTGAAATTTAAGCTACTCATGTCAAAAGAGGTGAGCACATTATAATAAAATTATAATAAAAACTCAAGTTATTGATTGAATTGAAAAAATGCAATGTACTAAATATCAAAATAACTGGGCTTTGTTCTCATTTGTTCTATCATGTCTACATGCCTATGTTAAAGTTACCAAAGAGGTAAAGGAAGGAAATGGTCACTGAAAACAGAATATACTTCACATATGAGATTTTTCTACAGTTAGATGTGCAGACAGAGACCAGTTAACACTGAACCATAATTTACATTCATAAAAGTAGTGCAGATTTAAAGAAATTTAGTACAAAGTAGTTTATTTTTTATTCAGTTCCTGAAGAAATCAGATGTCAATGCCACTGACTAAATTAAACACCATAACAAGCTGGGTACAAGTATTCTAGGAGCTGAATTCTACCTCAATGCATTTTCTTGGAATTGTTGAATATATATTATTGAAAGGGACACTATACCTAATTGAATTCTTCACTCCTTCCCACCTTCTTCTTCTGTGTTTTCTGAAGACATCTTTTTAAAATAGAGGTTAGCATATAAAACAGCACTACTACTCCTTTATCTTCAGTAAGCACGGCATTCTTAAAAATTATTCTTTGTTGCTTGTGATTAAGGGAACCATTATATTAAATAGGTCTACAAAAAGATTTACAAACCAATCTATTATATATTTTAGATTTCTCATAATGAAAAAGGTGAAAGAAATTGCTTAGTGCACACTACAATGTGCTTTGCATGCTGCATATACAGAAATATCATTTAATAGTTAAAAGCTTTCTAATATTTCACTGGGTAATGCTCAAAATTCCTGGACTAAGTGGTATTGTCACTAAGTCATGTAACTCAACAGAAGAACAAAATGTACTAACAGCTTTCATGAAAGAGCCCTACATTAAAAAGCAGTAAAACATTCGCAATTCAGTATTTTAAGAATTGATAAATCAAGTGGCAGGAAACAACTATTAAAATACATTCATTATCTTCACCTAGATAGTATCCTAAATCCATGCATACTAATTATTCAGGAATAGACAAAAGCCTTCAGTGTGAATTCCTGTTCAGCAATGTATTGTGTTAGTGCCAACTGTGTCCAAAGATAGTCAGGCTCAGCGACATTTTCCAGTTTACTACACGGATATTGGTTATGTCTATTGTATTTCTTGACTTAGGACACTATGCAGAAATGCTGTATGTTACAAATTCTGTTGATTTCCACTTTTTTCCCATTGCGTGTCATTAATTTAGAGTTTCATTCTAAAGCTTTGGTACAGTGCAGTACAGTGCAATGAGTAGAAGGGCAGGAGTCACAGAGCCCCTCCAAGAGCTCACATACTACCCAGGGATTGCACTCGCCCTCTCATCGCGCTGCTCCTCCCCAAACCCCATTCATTCCCACGGGCTGGTGCTGGGGCAGATGGAACTATGACCTCTATTCCGTTGCCCCTTCTCAGAGGTGTGCTGTGCTTCCAGGAGAGCTGGACAGAGGAATCCCAGCACCACTCTAGCCATGGATATTTACTGACACTCTCTGCAATACAGGGGAGAGTCCTGGTGTATTCCTGCTCTGCTTCCAGACCCCAATGATGAGTGGCTAGTATTGCAAAGCTGAGCAAGCAAGCTGGGAAGACAGGTCAAATTTGATCAAATTTCCAGAAGTACAGCTATGCCAAGTATCATATGCACGCAAGCTGGGAGATATTGTTTCAGACTCATTCCAGATAAATAAAAGGAAAGAAGGAGTCCTGCTGCCAGAAGGAAACAGTAGGCTTCAATATCTAGATACACTCAAATTCTTCTTCAAGACGAGTGATGTGAAAAAAACCCAAATACCAGCAACCTCTTGCATCTAATTTATATTCTTCATACTATTTCCAGAAGCTCAGAAAAGCACCCAATCTCATCAGTCAAAAATCAGGGCTATTTATGAACTTAGAGAAGCATCGACACTAAGGGACGTCATGGAGAACATCCTATCCCAGTGCTGCCTCGTCTGCTGTGTTAGGAACAGCTCCAGCCTGAGTGGCTCCATCAGTGAACACTGTGATAGGACGGCACTGGGAGCAGCAGACCCCAGACATTTGGTAAAGTTCATTAACTTAAATTTTACTTGGCAGATATCTGGCACTCAGGCAAGATCACATTACAGTAATTATCAAATGCTGAGGTAAGAGGAAAAAAAAAAAAGTAAAGAAGGTCAGCAGTAGCAAGAAAAGTTAATTCAAGGGAATAGGTGAGAAAATACCTCTTAATTAAAACAAAATGCTGCATCACCTTACGATATTACAACTGTTACTGGGCAAAACAAGCCTTTTCTAAGCTAAGAGAATTGTTCAGAAATTTTCAGTGACATTAGCTTGTATGTTCATCAAATAGATCTGTCAGCCTACTCACAGCTTCTCTGGTTTTTTATCACACATTTCAACAGTTTTAGTCTGATACAAATGAGATTGTTGCAATACTGTTAATAAAATAATTTTGATTTTCTCTAACCTTAAAAAGACAACTGTTCAATAGACTATTCCACTTAACTAAATATTTCAGCAAATCCTACTGTGAGGCTTGCTTATATTTTCTTCTAAAATGGCATACAGAAACAGTTTGACTTATAGAAAACATGCTGTTGGCAATATGAGCTATGAAAAGCAATGGGGAGTAAATATTCAATGAGCAGCTAGGATATCAAAATGTCATTAAATAGCTGCATGATATGTTATTAAAATTATAAAAGACTTTTTAATAGAGGTCTTTGTGTGAGGATGGCTAGAGCTCATCTAAACCAGTAAATTTTATCAAGATAATTGTGTATACATAATCTCCCCAAGCTGAGAAAAAAAAGCACCACATAAATACTTTAAATATATACAAAGATTTTTCTCCCCCTTATAGCTATAATAATAGCTATGAGTTTAAGAATGCTTAAATAGTTCCTCTCTTGTCTTTATCTGATTTATTCTGTATTTTCCTTAAAACTATGGAGAAGAGATTAAATGTACAAAACCCAGCTTTTACTTTACTTGGAAAAAACTATCTCCAAAACATTCTTTTTTCCTAGTCAATCTTACTGTTATTTAGCATTCTATATTTTTATGATACTGTGACATTTGTCAAAATACAAGGCTTCTTGATATAATTCAAATCGTATAACTATCATTTCACTTGGTACAGAAATTATGATTAAATACTTGACACTATATACTTATTAATATAATTTACACATCCTACATAACTGATCCTCCTTGTATTCCTTTTTTTTTTCCTTTAGTTCACTTTTAGTCAGCATAAGATAATGGCATAACAAGTTTCAGTGAGGAAAAATGCTTAAAAAAAATAAATCAGAAGTAGAAGCTTCATATCCTTAATCAAATACTGTTGCAGTTCTTCTATGCAATCCTGAGTCTACAAGGCCAGATATCACATGTGAGATGATTGTCTAATTCTCCACAGAAAACTCCCTCACTAAGGAATATTCGTGTTGACGGAGAAGGCAATTTTATAGAGAAGTGACGTGAGTGGATCACATCTCCAGGCCTGGCCCATGTGCCTGGCAGCCCAGGTAGAGCTGACTGACCCAGAGGAGAGGCAGGGGACCAGCCATCAGGGTGATGCAGCTCCCCATCATTATGGGGACATCAGAAAAACTGGGAAGGACAGGAGAAGCCTGCATATGAGCTTCCTGAGCGTTACATAAGAGGTCCAGTTAATTGGCCTGAACAGAGGTACCTTCTGCGATTTGAGATATCCCAGGAAACCTCTACTGGACACTGTGCCTCCTCATTCCGAAGGGCACAGGCAATATCTTCCAAAAGCACAAAAAATGTCTCAGATTCACTTGGACATAGGAAAAAAAGTTTGTAGACAGCCAGTTCTCCCATTGCTCTCTTCAAGATCTTTGTTTTTCTTCTTGGTGTATATTCACCATTTCTTTCTGTTTTCCCCTTTCTCTCTAGCCTTCTTTGACAGGATACTATAAACCAAATAACTGAGTCACAGAGTGCATACTTTCAAAATGAAAAGTTACCTTCCTAATTAGCTAAATGCAGTAACCAGATTTAATCCACTACTTTGCCATCGCTTTACCTTCAAGAGATATATTTATCTCAAGGAAATATTAAGACTTGCTCTTAAGCTATACAGCATGAGCAAGAAAGTAGTGGAAGACTAATGAATTCAGTTGCCTGCATATTTAATAAAATATTCTCATAGTTGTAATCAAGCCATAGTTCAGCAAAGCATATGCTGAACTTTAAATATTCAAGCAAAACACTTGAGCACATCATTAAAATTAAGTAAAATAAAATAAAGTGAATACAATTTCCAGTGAGCTGATGATCCAGATTTATTAATGCTTTAAATTACTCAATTTTTCAGATTGTATGTAGCCATTAGGCTATTTTAGCAAGATATAACCACACAGGACTGACAGGTCATCAGTACAGGAAAAGGACTAGCACATTTAGGATGTGAAAGATCTAAAAGTTAAAACTTAACACCACTAAAACTAATTCATTAAATGGAGCTTTTTCATTTCCAGTAAGAAAATCAATGAAAGTAAAACTCCTTTAAGTGCTTACCTTTATAACACAACCTCATTCAAAATATGCTGCAAATCCAACATCTATTTTGTACCTCTTTGTTTTGGGGAACAGAAATCACATTTTTTGTCAGGAGCAGACTGCGTATCCATCTACAATGCCTGGAGATCCAAGTACTGTCTCTGAAATTAGCTGAGGAGACAGCAGCAGTGACATGTGCAGACAGCACAATCTGATACATTTTCATCAGTCTGCTCTGAAGGAAATATAGTTCTGTATGTTTATTGAGTTGTTTTTCTGCGTCAGGATCTTAGCACTCAAAGCAGATGAAAAAAGCGATCCATGTTTTAGTGAGACCATTATGAATAGTTCATCTTCTAGCTAGCTTTAGAGTACTAAATTTATGTCAGCTATAGGTAAAGGCTATGGAAAAATGGCCATTGCAATTGCTTTGCAACAGGGGTCTGGCAACCTCCCTGTAGCATCGCTTATTATTCTTGAACAGAAAAAAGCCACCCCAAAACCTGCAAAGAAAGGCTTTCATGCTTTGTTCCAGATTTCCCACGGTAACGTACGTCCCCGTGCTGTCTGGAGTCACATACAGACAGAGGCAAATCTGAAGCTGCCTTGTCCTCAGAAGTCTCACCATCTAGTGGCACGTACCATTTACACATTTGAAGAGTGAATCAATCTCAAACTGGAGGCTGCCACACCGTATGTTTGTAGGCACCAGGATGTGATTTTAATCATGAGACAAAATCATGATACCCTAAATACAGCAAGTAAGAAGATGGAAGTTAGCAACTAATGACATGGGAAAGTGTGGTTCTTATTAAAAGTGAACAAATGCAGGGCCAGGTTCTCAAGAAAACTGGGAAAAGAAAAAAAAGAAAAGAAAAAATAAAGGGAATATGTAAATAGCACTAAAACTTTGGATGGGTGTATAGAGTCGCCTGAACAACCTGCATCCTGAAATTAAAAGAAAGACTTTGCCCCCAGGCTTCCATAAAGATATAAATTCAGTGAGCATTAGCTGCAACTGGAAAACATTCCCAATTAGTACTAATACATTAAAAAAGAGGGCAAGAGTTTCACAGTTCTACTGAGAAAGAATAACCTTTAGCTTTAGTTGCAATAGGATAGTCCAGTGCAGCACCTTCTATGTTCTACAGCAAGGCAGCTCTTTCTGCAATCATGGAATATTTTTACATCACCTTTCTTCATAGTCTCTGTCAGATCTCTGCAGAAATTAATTCACAGCTATTGCATAGATCTCTAGCACACACTTGTGTAAGGAACTTTTTATAGAGAGATCATATCAGGATAGAAACCTATTGCTTTTCTCCCCAGTCAGCCTGGCTACAACTCCTGAGTTACTTCTCCTTTTATGCTGTTCTGGTAGTCCTGTTACCCTCCCCATGTGTGTGTCAAGAAATGGGGGAAACTGACTTTAATTATTCATCTTCAAGGCTTCCTAGCTGCTGGCTGGTAGCATTCCCCAGGCTTCCCTGGGAAGATTCCACCAACCTTCCTCCACTGCTGGGCAGAGCAGCACACAGCTCTGGTCCCCAGACTTTCTGCTGCCTAGCTCCACTGTACGGTGGGAGGCGGATCCACTATAAATCCCCAAACACTGTTTTATGAGGAAGATTGGAGAGCTGGATGACAAAGGATACAGAAATAATTTCCAAGACAGATTAATTTTGGAGTTCAGCCAAAAGGTCAATTGTCCAACAAAAAAAGCTAAATTCTGTGGCATCTGAATAAATATTTAATTCTCTGGCCACAAAACACCACCCTAGATTAAACCTTGATTGAGATTAATGGGGCATGCCCTACCTCCCTTGTTACTTTTTTAAACCTTTTAAAGATTCTCCTCAAAAGAGAGATGAAATAAACATGAAATTTGTAGAATATATATTGTATATGCTATAGCAACTATCCAGAAAATAGAATATCAGAAAATAGTAAAACTGGTTTATTCTCAGGGATAATATTTCATCTGGCATCAGTTATTAGCTTTAATGCTTAAAGAAGCTTTAACGCTTCTTTGGTTTTCAAAAGTTGAGGCTATAATACATTCAATTTCTGCTAAGTAAAACTTAGTCTTGCCTGGCCCCTATAACTCTGTGTTGGTTTAGTTCTTACTACCCTGTACTATGTATGTTATTACTATCAACACTTCTTAATCACTAATATTCATTTCTGAAAATGCTAAACGAAGCCCCTAAGCTGATGAAAATGTTAGAAAACAAAATATACATACACAGAAATATACATACTTTCTTTTAAAAGTCAACATCTCCTCAAAGTTATAAAAATGAAAATAAAGTTCAGTCTCCACATACACATTTACATATTTACATAAGTACAAAACACACATAACATGTTCCTTTTTTTGAGTGTCATAGACATGAAGCTGCTAAGAAAGAGATATCAGAATATCTATTACGTCAAAGTGCATCTTACTTTAACTAAATGTATTGCTGCTACAGAAACAAGTTTGAGCCTATTTGATGATTGTCATTTGAAATTTCTTACTTAGAACCATGTCAAAATTAATCCCTATTTAATGAGGCTTTTTGAAAGGGTTTTAAAATATCAAAATTCTGAAACTTGCTCATTAGAACTATTTGTAAGTAATTAAAAGTGATAGCTTATAAATAAGTTGTGATTGGATCCTGAAGCCATGTCAGAAATAGTGCTCAGATGACAGCTTGTCAGGTAATTTTATGCTTGATACATGGGCCCTGTTGATCACTAAATAGTGACATTTTTATTATTCTCTTGAAAAAAAGAAAGTTAAAATTTCTGCCATCATAACTAGATTTTCCTTCCTTTTCTCTCCTAGATCATCGCACATTGATAAAATCCACCTGAACACCAGAAAAACATTAATTACTCAGTTCATGTCCCCCAGCTTCTCCATTATCAAATGCCTCTGTCATCATTTAAGAGAGCAATAAATTGAACAGAAAAGGTAACCAACATGCTCATGAAGCCTTAATTTTTCTCTCTTTGCCAGAGACACTAACATGATGAGCTATGGCATGTCTGTGTAAAATTCTTTTCGGATTTGGAGTGTCACATTGTATCAGTCAAGACTCACCAAGTTTCTGGTGACATCTCACCCATAGGGAAAGCTTGGCTGTTAGTTTTTGTTTTCTTTGCTATTTTAAGAGTATGGCAAGGATTACAGTAAAGGTTCTGAAAACGCCTCAGCCTTCAAATTGTAGTATAAAACCTGTCTTTAAAAGAGATATTCAGAAATATGAAGTGTCCTTTATTTTTCATAAATAAGCCAATGGAAGCGCAGAACGTTTAAAAATGTGCCTGCTAACAAAACCATCAAAATTATTTTTGTTAATAATATTTATTTGTTATCCTACAGAAAGTTAATTATATGACAATAAAACAGATATGAAATGTCAAAATAAAAATAAGAGTATCTTTGGAAAACAAACCAGGAACAGTGATAGAAAAATAAAAATTAAAACCTAGTAATTTTTTCATAATTTCTTGATTATGATTGATTATGATTATAATGTTATGGCTAACTATAAGTGACTAATTCTTGCCATTCATGCTTCCTAGAGAAAACAAAGCTGCCCAGAGCTGATAATATGTATCCTTGTTCTTTTTACATAATGATACATGTTGCATATAAAAAGCCGCTCTGAGCTGTAGATTTCTTAAAAGTCATAGTTTTAGATGAAATTTGAACATTGGTGTCTGGAACCTTTCCTCAAACTGATTAGTAACTTATTTGAAAGCTAGCAGCAGTAAATTTGAGAGGACTGTTCCTGTAAACCACTGCTATTCTTCATGTATAAGGACACCTGAATCTGACCCTAAGATTTATTTCAGTTCCTCTGTAAAATGAGGGATTAAAAAAGATAAACAAACCCAAACATATTTATGGAAGATTGTAAAATAAGTGTATGTCAAACTCCACCTCTTGAATCTTACCAGTTTCAACTATTAATTTATAGAGCAGTATGCGCAGCAAGGCTTAACACTATTATTACTCTGGCATAAGTAGATGACAGTCTAGTATTGCACTGCATTTTACTTTTGATGAGGACTATTATTTCCAATAGGCATAATATGTAACAATACCACAGCCTGTCATGACTTATCTGAGAAACATGAGAGCTTGTAGCAAATACATGAGATTTATGAATATCAGTAGCACACAGAAACTGTTTTTCTTGGTACTTACTGAAGTGCTACATAAACATACTCCTGTTCATAGGGAAAAAATAGGAGGAAAATATTTAGCAGAATTCTAGATTTTCCAAGAAAAAACCCCAACAACAACAAAACCCCCTCAAATATTTTTATTTCTGTCACAGAAATGTGAATGCCACTAAAAATTCTTTTCAGCATTAAAAAGTGTTGATGACCTGAGGGACTTGTTTAAAGAACTTGTTTATCTACCAGAACAAAGCCTTATGCAAACAAGAAGGAACATTCATTCCCTCTGAAATTTCTGAATCTCCTGTCCATTTATGTAAGACAAGATATGAGTAGTGAGCAGCCAAATGCCTCACAGGCATTAGACTCAGACAGCTATTAGAATATAGTGCAGACTGCTGTAAAATTTACAAGCCTGACACAGACCTTATTGGATTTAAGGGATATAATTTCATTTGTTTCAGTGGACACTGGATTTAGCCATATTGGTATGATCCGATGTCTACTGAAGCATATGGAAAAACACCCACAAAATGAATCATATGCAGTTCCTAGGGTGGATGACGAGAGAGATTCAAAGATTTTTATTACTATTATCCTTTGCTTATACTGTTGTATTTTTTCCTAATTCAAGGATACTTGGTTTTACATAGGAAAAGTTCCCTGGCAATCACCAGAGAACAACATTCAAGTAATTTCTCTGTATTTGGAATACATGCTGCAGTCTCGCTTTCTTTAGAGAGACTGACTACATTAACATCTCTCTGACCCAAAAAAGAGGTGCTTGCATGCTGCAGGGATAATAAATCAAATACCTTAGGGTTTTTTCTAGCCCTAAATTAACATAATTTAAGTCCTGAAGTAAGACATAAGAAAAAGACTGATTTAGCTTGCCAATTAATACTTTGTGCTAAAGTACTCTGATGTCCAAAATACAAATGTCAGAGAGCAGTGATTACTGATCAACATATTAATATTATTTGAAGAACTTTGAAACGTATTAAATTTAGGAAATTAAAGTTAGAAAATCAAGTTTGAGAAAACATCTAGGAATAAGACTTGAGGTTAAATGATGACTGATTTAATTATTTGTTTACTAGACATTCTCTCATCATACTCTTGAAATCCTGTGAGAATTTCAGCAAGCTTGGATTCTCCCACCTAACTCAATAGGCTAAACTGAAAATCATGCTTAGCTGTGTAGATAATCAGTGCAAAGAGAGGACCTGGACATAGTGACGTAGACCTGTAGTAAGTTGTATCAGTCTTCCCCATTTCTCTCCATTGACCGTAGAGGGAGGCTAGGCAACTGTGCTATTAAATCAGGTGTCTCTGTTCAAGACTTACAATTAGATTAAAAGAATCTGGGCTTTTATATTGACTTAAAAAAATCATGCAATGTTCTCCATTAAAATCCATTTGTTTAAAAGATACGCTCAAAATAACTGCAAAACATCATCTGACATTAAATTAGCTTCCTAAATGACTTGATACTAAATTTAGAGAGGACAATGGCAAAGGTCCCTTTGGACTTCACTGGTCCAGGACCAGTATATAGTAATTGATACTGCTTTTCCCAGTTTCATGAACAATGATTGGGTTTTTTTCCTCAGAAAATCCTTAGAAGTCTTTCTTTTTATACTGCAACGCTAAAGGAGAGCAGTAATAACTGCAGGTGGATTACTGAGTGTAGGTGACAGTGTTGGGAATCTTAGTGACCTTGAGGAGAATCAGTTTCCAAACGCAATTTGTTAAATACCATTATATTACATGACAGCTCTGGGAGTGAGGAAATATAAGAATAGTAAAGCCAAAGTCCCTTGGGGTAGTCAGATAAAATGTAGCAGAATCTGTCTAAATAACACATTTGTTATATCTAGTTTTGTTGCTTTAAAACGCTTTGCTCAGGAAGCTGCTATACTCAGTGTAAGAAATCACCTCATCTCAGCTATCACAAAGGCATTGTTCTCTTACTGCCTCTGTTCTAACCTTGGCAACATACTGCCACCAAAAAATAAATCTTTAAAAAAATAAAAATCAGTGATCCAAAGCTAGATTAAAAATATTCATTTCAGAATTAAAATGTAACACATCAAAACCAAAGACTTCTTGGCTGACATTAAATCACCCATTGATCTCTTTTTCAAAAAATGTCAATTTAACCTCAGTTCCCAGGTTTTCTTCTTTAGATTCCACTTCCAGTGCAGTAGATAAGCCATTTTTTCTCTATGGGACCACAACTGAAATGAGTCAGTCCCTCTATACCACTCACAGTCAAAAGAACTTCATCTAGAAGTACTTTAAGATTGGATCTTTTGTGCGAAGACCAAGCAATCTGCAGCCAGTGAAGAATAAAAAATATATTGAGGATTCACTGCCAGAGATGCAATCGTGAGATGCAGAAATAATTGCTGGAAAATATCAGAAGCTGCTGTGCCAGGGAAAGTTTGTGTTTCTTCTGCTTTTAGAGAATTCTATGTGTCCAGACTACATACTAATTTTGTATGCCAGGGTACATAGATAATAAAAAAAATCATCAAGAACCATTCCAATATAAGAAATGGCTGATTTCATATGAAAAAAGCATGGCTAGTAAAAATATATTTTTATTTCATTTTTAGTTACATGACAAAGTCATTGTCAACTTCTTAGTTGACAGTGGATCCTAGTTTTACTCCAGGTTAATTAACATGTCAAGTTGTAGTCATTTATAGTTATAATTGTTGTGTGTGGTTATATAAAGCTAATAGAGACTATATGTTTCATTTTTCATAATATTTGTTAGGTCTAAGTAAACTAGAGGTTTCTATTTTTGGTTTGATGTAGAAAAAAAAAAAAGAAAAGACCAAGAAAAACTGAGAAAAAAAGAAGTGGTTACACTTAAAGATTTATGCTGGAACTCTGTTTCTGCAGGTAGTACATGAATATTTTCTCTGAAATGTTGTGTCGTTGATATACTCTTCTTGCACTCTATACTGTTCTATGAATTATAGAAGAATCCACACTGGCTGTGTGTGTTATTTTGGAAGAGTCACTACCCTCCTTAGAAGCAGACTGAAGTATGGAAAACTGAAAACTGAATCATCCAACCAGTAGTCATTTGCTACTATCATAGACATGCCCAAGGGAAAAATGAAAGTTCAACTTAAAAATTATCTTGATAAATAAGCCTTCAGAAAAAAAAATATTAAGCCAGTTTAAAAAGGATCAGGACACTATTTCTATGAAAACAACAACACTGATCAAGCAGACCAATAACTGAGACTTTCACAGCTAATTGGAACCAATTACAAATGTATAGTTCCTAGAATACTGTAGCTTTTCCAGTTGAACATCAAAGAAAGGCTTGTACCAGCATATACCAAAAGGAGCTTCAGATATTCAAGTGATTTATTATGTTTTTACTAAGTCTTCAACATACCCCAAAATTCACGCCTGCCCCCCCTCACAAAAAATATTAATTAAAAAAAATCCATCTACTAGGTCACTAACCTTGACATCTACAGGAGTAGTAACATTTTTAAAAGAGTACTAAGAGCTAAGTCACTAAAGACTGTAGAAAGGCTGGCACTGTCCAGAGGATCCAGTGCAGATGCTCTGAGCTCCTCTGCTGGGGAAGCCTCAACTTTCTGCAAAGAGTAGACTGCACAGCAAGGCAGCTATCACATCTCATGCACCAGGGAGTTCTCTGTTTAACAGTGCTACTCATCTCTTCAAGGAGGTGCTAATTTTAGGATAATTTGGAAATGCTGCAAATTAAATTGTGCTTCCTGTTTCACTAATACCAAAAACTAAGTAGAAGTCACCTTCACTTTTTCTATTTAAGGTCACTTTTGCTGCAAGAGGCATGTAATCCACAGGATGCTTTTTGTGCCTGACTGTTTATTTTTGATCCTTTGTAATACACTGTAATAATCAGTTTATGAAGACCAGTTTCTTAGAGTAAAGGCAGTAGCTATTACACTGGCTAAGTCATAAAGTATTATGAAATGTACTACATTAAGAACTATAGCAAACATTAATATTTCCTTTTTATTTTAAACTGTCCTGCAAAGTTAAAAGCTCCTTTTTTTTTCTTTCTAAAGTGCAAGAGAGATTCCTTTCCCTTGTTAAAGCAAAGCTCCTTTACATAGAAATGCAATATTGAAATCCTAGTGCCAGTGTTGCTAGTTTATATGCAACTGGTGGCCATCTGACTGCTGATATGAAGCCAATTGCAATATGCCTAATAAGGACTGATCAAAGTTTACTACAGTTTCCTATATTATTTTTATAGAAACTGCAGGAAAAAAGTTATTAAATTTACAGAATATCTGCAAACACTAAACCCACTAAAAGTATGTATTTTAAAAACAAAACAAAACACCACAAAACCAGGCAGTAAGTCCAGTATATAGAGCACCCTCTCATTTCAGATTTAGAGCAGAGAGAGATCTAATCAAACTTGGTAGTCAGGGAGTGGATTTTGCAGCCATGTGGCCATAGTGGAATCGTTTGACTCTCAAGTGGCTACCATAACAGCTGCTAAATGACAATGCTGGATTTAATTAAATATCTCAGGATTTCTTACAGACAGAAGCAGGCCAGTATAAATCAATACCAGATAATCAAAGTCAGCAAGACAATGAGAATGAGAAGATACTGTCCACATCTAGTGGCCTCTGATATGTGTCCTGAAGTTTCAATTACCTAATAGAATAAAAAGAACATCTTTTTCTTTGTCCAAAACACTGAAAATTACAAACTACAGCAAGCAAAAAAGGAGCATGAAATAAAAAGAATATAGCAATATCTGAAAAAGAGATAATTTTTCAAGTAACAGTATACAATCTTGGGCCTTTGACAACTCAAATCATTTTGAATGAAGAGTAATTTATGGCAATGAAAGGGCAAGTACTTTCCTTCATTCATTTATCTGTTTTATTCCCCGTAGGATACAGCAAATAAATAAAATTACTTCTAAAAAGCCATTTTCCATTGTTACCATTTACGCCTTGAGGAAAAAAATCTTAAAATCCTTTAGCTTTTGAGTAAACCCACTTACTATCATCCATTCCTCCCTTTTCTCATTCTTCATAATAAATTCAACAAATTTTTGTGATGTCACAGGTGTTCTACAGAAAAGTAGCATTAACAGGCTTATTGTGACACAGTTTAGATTTTTAAGATGCTTTAATTCATTAAAGCTGAGACATTTGGACAGCAATACAATTATTTGTCCTAGTTGGGGAAATATTTTCTTATCCTGTTCAATTTGGAAATAAGTCCTGTATATTACAGAAAGCAGGATCAATTCAAAAGCATTATAAAAAAATCTTGAAAGCTATTTAAAATGCAAACAATTAGTATATAATTCAAATTATATAAGGATAATCAGCAGAATCCAAATGTCGAGTTATTTCCACAGTGAGTTGTCACACATAAATTAACAAGGTTGAATATTTGGTATTTTATTTTATCAGCATCACAACAAAGCATAAGCTGTGTGACCTGGCACAACTGTCTAAATTCAATTAAAGCATTCAGGAATATAGTTTCATAATTTGACAAAAATAAATAAAAGAACGAATGTGTGTCTTGTAGCTAACTCTAGGCACTAATTACTTATTCTTGACTCCCTTTACTGTTAATGGCAACAGAGTATTCTGCCTACACAATCCCTTTATCTTTCTCTTTTTCCATTGACCATGCACCCTAAAGAGATTATCTTAAAGTTATACCTTGGGAATAACCACCAATTCCTTTTTTAGACAATTTTTCAATCACGCGATTATAGCCAGAGGTTCAGGAATTTTATGCAAATGTAGAAAAGATAAAAATATATATTGTTGAAAGATAAGGTAGATAATGGCCAAAACCTGCCTCTATTCCCAAACAGTGGCTGTGGTCACAAGAGACTAGATGTCCAGTAGTAAGTGGACCTGCTGGTTTTGGAACAAATTATGTTACTGTTTCATGAATGCAGGTACTGAGGAATTAAACTGTTGATCTTCATCTGTTTATGGTTAATTCACAACCCCACAAACCCTCTGTGCAGGTTCTGCAACATCCAGTAGTTTTCCCTAAAGCTGATTATTTTCCAAGTACTGTTCACCTACTCTTCTATATCAGGCTATTATAATTTATCAGGTGTAAGCCAGTTCTTTAAGATCATTCAGAAGCTACAACATGCAGAAATCATACATGATCCTTATACATAGCAGTAGATTAATCTGAGGTAAATACATGCTGTTTTCATTCTGTGCTATCCTTGGGATCCTGTTTATCTATTGGTGCCGTTAAAAGCGTGGGTTAGCATTCATATACCTAGAAACAATCTTTGGATGCAGCAATTTTAGCTGCCACCTCTCCCTACACTTCTCACAACTTTTGCAATTCATTGATGATTTTACCATCTGTCTCAAAAGCTAAAATACTTTGTTTAAATACATAAAAGCCAGACAGGCAACTCCATTATTACATGCAAAGGCCTCTCTAGCACTGTGAACACAATCTTAAAAGTTCCCACCATCTCCGCAGTTCTACCTGTGTTAACAATCATGAGGCTAGAATGGGCTTGGCACCAGAATGGCTTAATCTAGGCTTTGTCATGGCAGTGCAAATTACTACAAAATGCCTCCTAGAATATGTTAATGTTCTTTACAAAGGAACTGCCTTGCTGGTTGGTACATTCCATTGAGATATTTCAAGGAAAAGCTGGGAATTAAATCATCAGTTGCTATCCATCTTACAGACGATTAATCTTTGTATATGTACACCTCTTTGCTGCTGTCCCATCTACGTAGGGATTTGTTTTGTTAATCCAGTCCTGTAGGTCTCTTAAATTAAAAGAACCCTTATCACTAAATTCCTATTCTTATATGTTGTAGACAAGATTTGGTCAATGCAATATCTGACAGCCAGTCTGTGTACTGAACTTCTTTGCATTTGGATATTTTTTGATAAAGTCAGTTTCTCCTTTGTTCCTCCTTCTTTTCTTTTTTGGTGGTGTAACAGACCATTTCATTTTCTGCTATAGTATCCTTCATTCCCAAATTTTATCCCTAATTCCTTTTATTCAGTTAGTTATAAATATTAAGGAATAGGCATGCTTGAATTTGATTACATTAGCACATTTTACTGTATTGTGTTGTCTATGCTACTCTGATATATTTAATTATTCTCTATTATCTAAAACATGATCATCATGCTTTAAGTTAGGCAAGTATAATCAGAAACCAATCAAAGGAACGTGCCAAGCTGCAAGACCCCTGAAGTGTCATTTCTCTTAACAACTCTTTTTTTGTACAAATTTTCAGTATAACACTGGACATTAAAGCATGCATAACTTTTATACATCATATTACCACATGATGGGCAGTTGTCATATACTGTGCCAAAAAAAAGGAGGGATAACTGTGTAGAAAATATCTATAGCATTTTTTAGTGATCTTGTTCTAGCAGCACAGAAATGCAATCTAAACTCCTACATCACAACTTGACAAAAATACATTCAATTCAATTTTAGAATAAATCATTTCTGGAATAAGATTATCTGCCACATTTCAGCTTAGAAACATTTCTTGATATCCAAATTCCATTTTTTCACAAACAGGCATTCTGACCAAGTTTGTCAGGCTTCTAATTACAGAAGCACAGATATACCTCTAAAAAAAAAGTTTTCAGTATTCAAACTTTGCAGGAACCACTTCATTTAAGACTCTGAGGGTGATATAAAATCTGAAATGACAGTTATGATTTTCAGGCATATTTCCCTCTATAACACATACATTCTTCACACTTTAAAAAAATGAAGGCACAGTTACAGCTGCTGCCTACTGATCTGTGTGCATTGAGCAGCACAGCAACATATTCAGCTTATCGGAACCACTCGCAAGAGCATGTTTGTCAAGCAAAACTATCTCAGAGCATTAGGGAACTGACGTCTCAGTTGGATTACTTCACTACATCTTCTATAATAGCGTAGAAGGGTTATTTCAACTGAGACTATGCAAACAAAACCAAAAAATTCTCACAGACTGTTAAGTGATTCAGAAACCTCAACACTGTGAAACCTAAAACCATTTCAGGCTTGAGGTTCAATATGAAAATAAAATTTAGAGCTAGTCAGAATACAACAGCAGGAAGGAAATTATAAGCATTGATACTGGCCTGTTTCCAGAGTACAGGCAATATCACAAACTACAAATGGGCATTTTGATGCAGAATAAATACAATAAATTACTAATAATTCCTATGTTTTTATGGTGATATTCCTCAGTGAGTCACAGTGAACTTCATAAGGTGCTATCATTATGCTCACATTGTAGGTGTGGAAATGGGCACAACAGGGCTCTCCTAAGCTTTAAGCAAATACGTTTAATAATCAGAAAACACTGATTGTCATGTAGAGACCAGGTCTGTTCATCTGTCAGTTCATTTGTCTGTTCATTTGTAGCTTGGCTCCAGACAAAATTGTCTTCCCATATATGACTTTCAGCTTGAGGGCAGCTGGAGAACAAATACATTATAACAAGGATCTCTCTGTTGGTCAGCCTTTTAGACCTCTGATGCCTGAACCTAAAATCCAGTGCGCTAAGGGCTGTGCTTGCCTAAGGAAAAGACAGCTTTTCCTGAATTGCTTTGAAATGTCATATAAGCACAGGCAAAAACAATAGACTGGTAATTTCACTTTTTACTATGCATTGTTAGAAGAACTTACAGCGTTCCCATGATCTGCACAAGAACAGAACAAGTGACATATCTATGAAATGTTTTATATGAGGCCTGTCTAGCCCTTCCTGACTAAGCTTTGTCTAGCAGATCAACATCTTTCTTCAAATTCAGCAGTCAAGCAAGATTAAGAGACCTGGAGGAAACAGGATGGGACATCCAGAAAAATAAAAATAGATTTCTGGAAGTAGAGGATCTAATACTCTCAGCAATGATATGATTATAAAATTCATCTTTGTACACTAGAATATTCCTAACACATTACAATGCATTATAAATATATTTGTATACAATGCATTATGTTTGTATATTTATATATAAATATACTTAAGTGATATATAATCAGATCTTTATCATAGAGCAAACCAATGACAGAAAACTTCTTAGAATGCTTTATTAAAAGCACAAAAGCATCAGTCTTTTTTCCAGTGGCATCTGTGGAAAAACTGAGCAATTTCAGTAAGGCCAGAGTTTTGCCAAGGTTCAGAGGAGGTAATCGCTTTGACTGGACTGTGACCAAGTAAAGAGTCTTGCTAACTTGTATGGCACCAGCCAATTTTACAAGGGGTAATGCAGTTGACATTACCCATTAAAGGAATATAAGATGTGAGGACAAGGACCCATATGAGTTCACCTTTTTCCATGACTGCCAAGTTATTCTGATCAAAAAGTATCTCAACAAAAGCTTCTGCACTTTCTTAAGTATTTGAAGCCCCTCAGCTGTGGCTCTGGTTGGCCTTTACTTAGCACAAATTACTCCAACTGTTGTACTGCCTTGTAGAAAAGATTGGCTCCAAATTAGTCTCTTCTGATATTAGATACCAGCAAAATCAATTGCTCAGTGCATTCATAATGACCTCCCACTCCTTTGAGCTTTAAAATTCCAAAACTGCCATGAATACCTGAAGGGCTTTTACACAAGGAATGCATTCAGCTACTCTATCACTCACATACATAATTCCCAGTTGAACTGGAGAATTGTATCATGCATGTTATTAAGAAAACAATCGCATGAATGTTTCAAAGGGCCTGATTCCCTTCTCAGAGTAGGCAGCAAATAAGGATAGTCAACAGAAAATGCTATGCCCGGGAGCCCCTGTACTTCAGTAGTAATTAGAGACCTGCATATATAGGGAGAAACTCAGACAGTTGATGTCATAAGAGATGAAGAGAACAGCATAGACATGCTTTTACATAACCCCTGTATGTGATGAGAGCACTAGTCTGGGAAGCAAGATGACTTCATGCAGTCAGAGGAGATTCAAGTTTCATCATCCACTTCTGGAGGCATTCTTTCTCCAAATGGTTAAAAATGTGCTGTGCTAACACACTGAAACTGAACATCACTGTAGAGAGATACAAAGATTCCCATGGCCAGAGGAAGAAGGATCCTGTGAACCTGCCTCTGAAGAAGAGACATTAAACTGAAGATTGGCTACACAAAGTGGAAATATTGCAGAAAGCAGGGAGCAGCAGCCAGGATTATGTGGGAGCTATAAGTCACCAGGTTACGTACAGGCATGTGGATAAGAACATCCATGTGCCCCATCACCAGAAGTTTTTGAAAAAATCTGCTACAGCTACCTCTTTATGTGGAGTCTGACCCTGATGAACACACCTGCCAGGTCATACTCTTCATCTCTTCTGGATTCCAAGAAGACTTGAGCTGAGTGGTGGCACTGAACTTCCTAAAGCAGAGTACTCATAAGAACACTTATACATGGCACTGCAGGAAACTGGGGACTTCAGGGGTCAGAAGGGGAGACTCCTTGAAAGCTTAGGGATTTTAAGAGTTAGGTAAGCACTAGTCAGCTCTTTTTATATTACAACTTTAGTTAAGATGCCTGAAGGTAATTTAATTTTCACTTTAGGGATCCTTTTTAGGATCTGTACCACAATGAGTAAATATATTTTGTGCTGTTTATGAATCTGATAAATACACAGCAATTTCATTTTCCCAATAAAATTATCAGCCAGGGGAATAAAAAAAAAAAATTTAACTAAACCCAGGACACAACAGTGTGATTTGTGCAGATCCCCACCAGTTTCAGTAGGACTTCCCCTAGTAGCAGTTATGCTCCGGCTCAGAGTAAATCACACAGCCAAGATCTAACAGTCTAAACAGCTTCACAGATTATGCACACATTGCAAGCATAAGCACAAACAAAAAAGTGGGAGAAAGCAAGTTACCTTTTTTTTTTTCCCTACTAATCTTAAGCACAGACTAAGACTGGCATTTTCAGGGAGAGACTTAATTTCCAGACTATAGTGAGCTATTAATGAAGTTTCCGTAATGACTTTAGGCAGCTCTTTTCCAATACACATCATATTATAATGTGGACTATAAATGCTTTTATTAACAAGCAGATGAGCCTGTCATTCCCATGCCAAGTAAGGATATTCTCACAATCAGAAACTGCACAATCCCTAGAAGCAAAACTCTTACTGAGTACACAGCTGCAGGGAGCCTGTGTTGTGGCTGCACCCTGCTTCCCACAGAAGAGGTCCCCGTGGTGTGGAAATTATTTCCAGTAGTGCTATAGAAATACATGCAGAGTAGATTTTAAATATATTTCTAGCTTTTATTTTGAAACAAGTTATGTACTGAGAGGGCAGTTACAAACAGATTCCACCCATCCCTTCCTCTTTGGCCCCAAGTTTAGCAGCAGTTTGTACAGTTACAGAGGCAATTGATGGGGAAGAAAAGCAAACCATAAAGCAATGAAATTAAATGAATTGAATTAAAGTGGATGCAAAGCATTTTCAAGGATAAAGATAATTTTTGTAAAAGATATCTCAGCATACAGTAATGGCATTATAACTAATGGAATGACCTTAGGCAAAAGCAATCCTCCCTTCAGCAGGGTTCTCCTGAACCTTCTGTCCTCCCACTTTATCAAACCTAACCATAACTCTCTCATAATGTCTGCTTAAGCAAATTCCATCATATATATCTTTCTTAACGAGAGTTACAGCTTTTTTTTTTTTCTTTTGCCTTTTTTGATAAAAATTGTCTTCCAACCTGGTACGTGAAAGGGGCTTCGTAGCCTACAACCACTGCAACAACTTTTGGGGCAAATGGTCTGCCTAAACTCTTCTAATACTCTTCAGGCCTGACAGACCACCCTGGCTCTTAGCTAGAGATTTCTGCTTTTTGCACCCTTTCGTGTTTGCAGCTCTCCAACACCTTATCCAACTCCCACACAGCCAAGTGGCAACAAAATGCTCAATGTTGAGACAATCTGGAGATTTTCCCTTGCTTGTCATAAAGTTTTTTGAATTCTAAAGTGTAATCCTTCTTTTCAAACACTTGGGAAACTCATCTGATTTGCTGCCCACTAGGGTCTATCTCATTATACACAAATGTCTATTTCTAGAATCTAATGTGAGCACATTTGCAAGGTAACATGTGAATCACAGAAACTACAGCTATACTTTTCTATTCACAGTGCTGTCAACTTGGATTTTATATCAAGCAAGCATGCTGTGAATATGATCAAGAAGGTCATTTGAGGGTTGTTCTAGCATTTATTTTAAGGCTATGAGAATCTGGGGTAGTGTGCAAAGAAAAAGAGAAAGACAGACAAACTAGTAGCTTAAAACTAGTAGTTTATTTACCTAAATATTTAGCTCTCAAGTGCTTTTTTCAGCATGCACAGAGCTGATGCATAATCTATGTTAAAGATAGTTTGGTCTTCTATATTACCTTCTCCAGAACATGTCACTCTGAGAGCAGAGTAATCCCTTTAGTATCAGTAGACCAGGGTAGGCAAATGAAAAATTCTAACCTATTATGTACTCGATATCATCTCAAAAATTGCTCAGCTTTTTTCATCCAGACCAATTTTTCCATAAGAAATAACACTGGCCTAAACACCAAGGTCATCACCTGCTTTCTGAATCTGTTTTGGCAAGAACTGTTTCTACCTGTACTGTTACCAGTGACTGCAAAAGAAAGTTTCTCACACAAGTCTTCAGAAATGCTCCTTTAGAGTTCCATTAGATAAAGGAAATATTTTCTTCTGAAAATGCTGAGACGCTATCCTCAATTTTTTTGCAGGCACAGATGGTCAGTGAATAGAAATATCTGGGTGAATACTACTACATTTTACCCTAATATTTAAAGTAGAGGAGGAGTTCTAACCACTAATAATATATCTATTCTTTACAGAATACCCAATGAATGCCTACAATCAAATTACACCCACAAAGGTGGTTTGTGAGTATTACTAGTATTCACTAGGCTAAGATACATGATTAAAATTTATAATTTTATTCAAATAGTTTACATGGATCTTTTTCTCTAAAACTCTTTACAGAAACTTAAAAAAAATAAAATTAATCTGTTAACTCATAGCATCCCATACTTTTGCAGACTTCAGTGGGTACATTTCCATTTTCAGTGTTACATATTCAGGAGTAAGAATGAAAATTTAAGAGATTACTGAAAATGAAAACCTCTCTTTTTCAGTGGTATTAGCATGCAAACTATCACCAAGGAAGAAAATTTGATTTACAGATAGAACACAACCAAGCACATGGCAGTTGTAGGTCTTCACTCTATCCAAACAAAAGGCTGAAAAGCTGTGCATAACATAATTAATGGAGCTTAGCAGCAAGTGAGAATTCGGGACTCTCTCTTGTCTTTATTGGTATTCTTGTCGGCATGTTAGTTTGATATATACAGTTTTGTTGTGATATGCTGACAGATTTGGACTGTATATATTGCTCCCAGTAGTTGTGGGCTCAGTTTCCAGAACATATGCCTTCACAACCTGGGTTTCCTCTAAGGAATAAATGAAGGGCATCCAGTATATACTGTTGTCATTACTTCATTATTTTTCCAGTAGTCCCAGTACTCATAACAGTTACTCAAACATTATTACTGTAAACACGTAAAGCAAAAGATGGATAATTCCTGGTAAAAGGGATTCTTTTTTTCAGGACATTTGAAGGATTCAAGTAGTAAATATTCAAGCAACAACAGATTCAATTATAAGGACCCTCTACATATATTCATCATCATTCTAGCAACTTTATATCACGTCTTTCTTTTGATTTCTATCAAGGACAGCCATGTGTCCTCTCAGTGACAATTCTGCACTTTCTGACCTCCTGCAGCATGGGCACGGAACATTTCCCACCTGCATTCTTTTGTAGGGCTCACAACAGCTGACCCACAGTCCTGAGAAGTCTAGAACATACCAACATTACAGGAAATGTGAAAGGAATTCTAAGAAACTACTGGAAATATTCCAAAGCATTTAATCTTGATTTATGTAGCAAGTTCAATTCAGTTGTTTCAAGACACTTTGTTTATCTCACCTGTCTTTTATACTGAGACACAGTCAAAGCAAGGAATATTTTATGGCCTGATTCAACAAGATATTTAAGAATATAAATTGTCACACTTGCATGAGGGGTTTTTTTCATGGTTTAGTACTTTCTGAGTCACAGTGTATTTAAGTGTCTTCTACAGTGCTGTGAAAGCCATTGGAGCTTTCTGCAATAATAATGATTCAAAATGATAAAAGATCAGTCGTATAGAATTGGACATAGATTTATAACATAGTGTCCTTGCAAATATGCACTTAAGACCATTGTGTTGTACTAAAAAAATAATTAAAAATTACTGTCAAAATCAACTACCAATTAAACTGAATGCAGCATTCTGAAAAGTCTGTTTAAAAAGACACAAAATAGATGTCAGATTTTGTAAGTAAAGTAATTCTGAAAAGGAATTTTTTTTTTCTCCTACCTCAAATATGAAGAAAATTCACTTTGATTCTTATACTTTCCAGGTCCATTTGCCATAGTGTTATACTATGGTAGTAGAAACATATCCTTAAATATAGTCTAGTAGCCAGACTACTATAAATCTTGTTGGATCATTATTTATTCAGCTACTCAATTAATATTAGTTCATTGTAAATCCAAGTAAAAAGTATATCTTTCCTACAATAAAGAACAATGCAAAAGAAGAAACATAAAGCAGATAATCTGAACAATTACATGATCAGATTTATTTTATTAACTAATTCATATTTGATTTTCTTCTATTTTTCTCTTTCAATTATTAGATATGAAGATTTCTTGCAACCATGTTAATCAACACTCTTATCCCACTTGATTGTATGCAATGGAGCAACCATCCTGTGTGTATGGCAATATCTCCATGGTAACAGATTATAAAACATAAGCACAGGATTGTGATCACTATTTAGAAAAGAAGGCTGTTGAACACGAGGAAATTGTATTCCCAAGTCATTTCATTTCCTTGAGATTTCAGCAACATTTAAGGATTGGAATGTGCTGTCAATTCCCAAATTTCAATTAAAAAATATTAATTAGGCAATTTATATAAATTTATACTACAGAAATATACCAGAAAATAAATCAGTATTTTGTTTTATTATGTTCATTTTTCTGTCTTGAAGGTAAGAACAACCTTACTTATGTTTCACTGTGAGCAAAATCATGCAAATAATGTAATATTCCCATTGAAGTCAACTTGTCTGTGGGACCACTTATGCTCTTAAGGGGAAGCACCTATTTCACAGGATGTATGCCTTTAAAGTGTGCTGCATACTGTATTTTTTGATCTAAAGTAGTGACACAAAAGAAAGCAGCAGAGGTACCCGAATCCACTTAGCTTTTTGAGAATGCATGAGCAAGGAAAAGATTCTGATCAGATAGTCCCTTAGTTACAGTTACGAGCTATTAATAGGAGGAGACCAAGCACAATATGATTTCAGTGGATATATAAGAAAATTGCCGTTACTTAGCTCTTTGGAGCATATTTCATCAGGAAGAAACCAAGCTGTCAAAGACTTCAATTCATTGCCTCTCATCTCCTCCTGCGAGGAAAGGACCTACCATCTTTTTCCTAACTATGCACTGAAAAACTGCCTGTGTTTTGATACCTAATTCCCTTGATCCCACAGAGCATAGATTGCAAGAATTACAAAAGGAATTATTTAGACAAATTCGCAGGAGGAATCTATGCATTATGGCAGTTCAGTTGACTTTTAGGAAAAACATATTTAGATATATTATTTACATTTAATGAAACAGTCTGAATAAGAAGTATAGACTAAATACCTAACTTCTGGATGCACATGGCCAGATGTCAGGCTCTGTCGTCAGAAGCCAATCCGTACCATTCCAGGACTTGTCCAAATTAAGAGGGATGATTTACCTTCAGGAGCAACTATTTCTCTCCACTGGCTGCAGAGGGAGCCGACACAACGAGCTCCCTTTACAAAGCTTGGAGTTACCTGACATAAATTCCAGCCCCAATTGCACTCTAGTGTTTTATTTATTTACAAACAGAAGGGACTAGCTTGCAGAAGATGCATTCCTCTCTTAGCATTTTGTGACTGAACAAGTTTGTGTCTAAATATCTGCTATTTTGGTCCTGCTCTGTCTGTTTCCCCACAGACCCAGAAGTATACGATCATTGACCAAAGAGCAGACAGCTTACCTACATTACATTTTTCTTGCTGGAGCCTGCTTGAATTAGAAGCGGTTTGAAAGATGCACAGTTTCAAACGGTAGTTTATTTGCATTACTTGTGAAAGTCCTCCAGCTAAATTTCCACACAGCACAGTGATTATGTCCATGCAAGTGTGTCTGTGGAGCCTTTAAGCTTATTGAGACAAATAGCGAAAGTAACAGTAGGCGAGAGCTTCCTGTACTGTGCATAACTAGATTTTCATTTTATCTTATACTGAGCTTCCTCTGTGAATGATCCTTTTAGCCATTTTCATATCATCCTAAACTCCATGTGTCAAAGGTTAGAGGGCATCACTGCACATATTTAGAATTTCTAATTGCCAAAAAAAAAAAAGAAAATTAAATTTCTTGTAAAATTATACATATATTATCAGTTGTAATCTTAGAATGAGGAATGCTTTGAGCTCAACAAACATTAGAAACATTACCACAGTCTCCATTGTGTACATGGTGCATTTTCCATATAATGAAATTACTTTTCTTCTCTCTAAAAAGCATTTCTGATCTAGGAACTAAAATATCTAAAAGAAAAAAACATCCTCGGGCAAAATTCTACGGAGTTCATTATTCTAGAGATCAGACTAAATGATCCAATGACCCCTTCTAGACTCCAAGGAACTTACAGAAACTACATGACCTTTATGAGTGAAAGTGCATATATTTAATACTCTAATATATTCACAGCTTTTAAAGATCATTATGATAATCTGCTATGGCCTTCTACAGTAACCACCTATCAAAACATTAATGATCAAATATAATTTCCTATAAGGCATAGAAAAATTCCTTACTAGGAGACAATACTGATTTTAAGACACTTGTTCAGCTGTCTTATTACATCGGCTGTCTTGACTCTTACATCTCTTACAGAGGAAAATTAGCTTTTAAAATTGTACTGATATCCTATGAACCTAACCTATATTTCTTTTTGCAATATCCATTAAAATACATTTTGTTAATATTCACAGTCAATTAGCCCATATTGCAACTTAATCCATTCTTTTCATCCATTGGCTCCATCACTAAGATTACACTTCCACAGGCTAAGCGACAAGAAGACAGAGCAGAAAGACCTCAACAACTCAGCATGGTTCTTGTACTATGTAAGATTTTGAAGCCACAGCAAAAAGTTTTTTCACTCTCAGGTTTTGTACTGCTGAGTCCATAAAAGCATATTTTTCCTGGAGGCTGTTGGTTGTTTTAAATATTTCAAAGGTGTTTGCTTTTGTATTTTATCATTCACAACAGAAACTTATCCCACTTGTTTGACGTGTTATGTCAATTACCACAAAAAGGTGAGTTATGGCTCAAAATTCGGAAATGAGCAGTACGGATATGGAAAGATCACCACATCATTGATCATGAAGAAACCAAAACTGTTGTTTCTCTAATAGGCTTTTGAGGTCTTAAGTGACAACAGTTTAAATTCAGGCTTACTTGTAAGGAAGCTTTATTTTAGTTTTCCTCTATATTTCCCACTTTTACATTATTATTAAAGCTGCCCACACTTAAGGAAACTCGCTGTCTGTTTGTCTTCAAATTCAAACATCCATCTGGACTCAATAATGCACTATAAAAAGAATATGGCACTGCTTTCTTCTTTTGCTTTGTTTTTAAATAAAAAGCTTGATAGGATTGAAGTTTTCAAAGCTGGGTCATACACTTTTTAACTAAAATGTGATGCTTTGCTTTTGAAGCAAAAGCTGTGCAGGCTCCCAAGTGTAGAGAATCACATCACCAAAAAGTCTCATTGTACTATCACCATCTGCAGACATATAGGAAATAGGTGATGCATCCAGATTGGCAAAAAGAGAAAAAGAAGAAAAAGAGACCAATAATGAGGAGAAAAGAAGTGTTGATAAAATAAGAGCTTTTTACTATCAGAAAGTGGGCATCCCTATTAGCCATATTCATTTTCAAAGAGGGAGTGTGTAGGTTCAGATAAAGCTTCTGGCCACTGCTAATTAGCATGGAGAAGAAACAAAATGTAATTTGCATCTGTAAACACAGGAACACAGAAATTGCCATGCTAAATCAGTCTTGAGATCTGTTTAGGTTCAACTGTCTGTGAGGGTCTCTCAAATACTTCAGAGGAGGAGGATGCTTACTGTGTACTCATGTGGAGCTGTACTGACTGTGGACCTCTGACACCAGCTATAAATAAAGAGAAATCTATTATGAATATCTTTGTGTACGTAGGTGCAACACAGGGAATCAAATCCTTTATTATGTGGTCTCACTTCCTAGTAGAAGCATTGGACACATCCTTTTCTAGCATGTCTGAGTGCAGCAGTTGATGTGAGTTAGGCCTGGTTAGCATAGCTGTCAGTGTAACCCCCTGAACTTCAGCCAGCTTTTACTTTCAATAAAGGCAGAAAGACTTAGGAAATGTTTTGTGTAAGTAGAAGCAGATCAATCACCTGTCCCAAACAACAGCCTGCACCTTGAATAGTTTTGGTGTGCTCAAGTAAGCAGATAGACAAACTATGGCAACAATCTGCCAACCAATGAGAAGCGCAAAAGCACTAAAGAAAGGTCCAGACTGTGAACACCACCAGCAGTGACAGCAAATCAGAAAACATCACAATTTGAACAGATAAATCACCAATAGTTATTCTCTACTCAATCCTATAACTATAAGTTGAGGAATATTGAAGTTAGCCAAGAGTTTCTCAAAAGACTCCAGGGAGGGGAATCAGGGAAGGAGGAAGAGCCCAGGTGACCCCACAGCCAGGCTCCAGGATGGTGCTCAGCCTAACTGGCACTACTCACACATCTGACTGCTCCAGGGGACTGCAGCATCTCTCATGTGGAAGAGAGAAGTTGCGTACAAAACCACTACACAAACCTAGCCAACTTCTCAGCCTCGCTGCACCACCTCCCTCAGGCACAGGGAAGTTCTGCAAATGGTAAAATTGCATATATCTATGAATAAAGTGCCGTGGTATCAAAATCCATTTAGGCTCCACATTTTCATTTGGGCTTCACCCACGACCCCAAGATGTCAGATCAAAACATTCTCATGTTATCCTATGATCATCCTAAACATCCAAAACTCTTGCTTATTTTTCATAATTCTAGTAATAATATATTAACAGGTGCAGGTTGCCTTGATTTCAAAAGGCACATGTGCTCCAATATCATACAAATCTAAAGACCTTCTAATCATACATATATGTAAATATATATATATAGATTGATGAAAACCAGATTTATCATTTCTGAATTCCCTAACACTTCACAGGAAGGCACTTGCATTTATGTAAATTCATTACTGAATGAACACATTCCTCCAAGAGCAATATGTCCCTCCAAGTAGTGCCACTTATTACTGCATATGCAAATACTCCTATAAATGTTAATGTCATTGAGGATAATTAGGGTGTGTTTTTTTGTAATTGAAAACAACAGTGATAAAATATTTAACAGGTAAATCAAGTTAATAATTTTTTCAAAAACAATTTTGTGCTATCATAATAATCTGGTGCTTACACAATAGAGATAATAAAAATTCCAAGTGAAGGACTGCATTAAAAAAGAGAGAGAAAACTTATTACCCAGTCTTGTCTAAAACTTAGCAATACCTATTATTTTATACTAGATAGGTGACCAAAGTTTTTCAATTTGCATAATCTTTTGAAAAATCCAGTTGTATCCAACTCAATCAACCTCTCACATCAATAAAAATCTAAGAAAATATTCAGTAAACCCATATCCTCTCAATTTCAAATAAATAGATATACACATCTCTATATACATCTACCTATATGGAATGAGCTTGATTTCCATCAAGTGAAATCAACGCTGTCTTGAAACAACAATTTAATTTTTAAGTAAGATGATTTAGGCTATGTCTGTTACTGAACCCAAAGATGCAGCCCAGTTTCAGTTCAGGTTTGGGTGTACACCTGGTCATCTCCTGAATTTTTTGTAAGGTAGTATCTAATCAACCATCAATCTTCCCCCAGCTCTGGGAGTCCTTGCCAAGGTAATCTTGATGCAGGAGGAAGCAGTTCTGAAACTTTCTGATTGTACATATGTATCATTTTAGAGGATACTCAGCTCCAATTTTAACATCCTCTACAACTAATGTTTCAAGAGTTTTGAGGGTTTGTTATCTTTCTTTCCTGAGGAATTACTTTCAGCACAGTCGGCTGAGATTTCTTCCTTGATCAATCAGAATGGCTAAGAATGAGGACCCGCACTGCTGAAGGGCAACATAACAGTGATT
This sequence comes from Rhinoptilus africanus, assembly GCA_013400135.1. NCBI lineage: Eukaryota > Metazoa > Chordata > Aves > Charadriiformes > Glareolidae > Rhinoptilus > Rhinoptilus africanus. The sequence continues at coordinate 16,419 of VXBO01014928.1, read as the reverse complement.
CAGAACACCTCACTGACCTCAGCCTAGAAAAAGTTGTTTGGGAGCATAGGATGACAGAGGGTATGCTGAACATGGGGAGTTAACCCACAGCACTGCAACATTTCATTAAAATACATGCTTCAGAGCTTCATATGTCCCAAATGAAAAGTTTAGTTTCCTTTCAAATTAAATGTTTCATGTTGTCCTAAATCACGTTTTCATATTTTTACTATAATGAAAACAAATATAAAAAATTTAATTATATTCCCTTTTCCTACATAATTTTTTGGTTCATCAGCTGAACTAAAAACCAGTTATTTATACTGTCCTACTTGTAAGTTCATTAAAAATATTGGATTCCATAAAATCCATTATATATTGTATAATCCCCAGATGATTGGCATTATTTTCACAGATAGTTTAAGTCTTTATTTATCAAGCTTTGAATTGCTATTCCATTATTATGACTAGGATCAAAGTTAGGGTGATGGGACAAGTTTTAATGGAAGTAGCAAGGTACACTGAGTAGTCTTGTATTTGTTTTTTTAATCAAGTTTATTTTTTACTTCATCTGATGCTAAAATAAATAGTTTTGTTTTTCAGTGAAACCAAGGATAAAATTGTAGACAATTCAGCAGTATTGGGAATGAAAAGGACAACATGTATATGGAAGATTTGGTAGTCTACCATTGGGAACTTGATAAAACTGTTAGCAAATTTGAGGACTTTTTCAAACTGAGTAGGAAGCTTAGAGTTATGCTTAATGATTCGATTCATACAACCTACATTTTATTGTTTAAAAGTTGGACTTAATGGACTGAGACACATATTTCTGGCTTCCTTTCTAGTTACTCAGCCCAAACTAACCTAACCTAGGAGTTAACTTTTTCTTTTTTTTTTTTTTTTCCTAAACTAATTTCAATTGTTCAGGTCCAAAGAAAAAAGAAGTATGTTCAGGCCAGCATGCTTATAGTAGCCACACATGATGATGGTGTGCAAAATTTTATCAGTTTACATCTAAAACTATTTGTGCAATAATGTTTTTGAAAATACAGATACCAAACTGCAGACAATTTTATAAACAACTGCAGACAATTTTATGTAAATGTATTATCAGTAACATTAATAAGAATAAACTGAAAAGGCTCTGATTATTCCACAGAAATGTATTTCATTTTATATTCCTAAGCCAATCAAGGAACATATTTGCTAACTTGACAGCTGCAGAAAAAAAATCATGCATCCCTTTTTCTAAGAGCATAGAACTTCTATATTCATTTGGAGTATCAATGTGGGTGAAAAGTCTTTGCATACTCTCATATATTTTTGCTCAATGTTTAAGTATTATTAAACTGTAACTGTAAAATGAGTTCCTTATCAGGTCTTTCAAAAAATATAAAAGCTTACTCACTACATCAGACTACAAAATCTTAACATATTCATATTGATTTTTGCCTTTGAGACATGTTTGAAAATAATGAAAAGAAGTGCAAAACAAATTCTGTGAGGTTATGTGCATTAAAGGTAGTTTATATGTAATACTGCTCTTTCAAAGAGAACTTCTTGCAAACATCCTACTTATACATATCTATTTAATGAAAACTCTGGCCTTTTTAAAGGAAAAGTGAAAAATGTAGTTGGTAGATTGGAATGATATTGGAAATAGGGGGTCAAAACTGATTTTCCTGTATTTAAGACTATTCTTTATCTTAATAGTGTATGCTTAAAATAAAGTAAAAAGGAGAAGACTTACAATGATGGCTTTCACTTAGAGCACTATACCTTGGTATGTGTTAACACAATCAAACAATGGGAGCAAGAGGGACTAACAATACTCCTCACAACCCTCAGAAGTTCATTGACCCTTGTATATAGGCAGAGAGGTGTGTGCAATCAGTATCCTTGGAGGGTATTTTCATGTTAATGACAAGTAATAACCAAAAATTTGTAGCTCTCTAATTGCAACCTCACAACAATAAGCTGTGGAGGCAAAGCTGAATGCTGCCAGTGAACACACCTCTCTGTAGGGGAGGTAAAAACTGGTCAATATATACTTGTATATATATACACTTATACATACTTATATATATATAGACTTGATATATACTTGTTACTCAGTTTCCATAAGAATAATTGTTTTACATTTAATTCAGATGATGCTTTCAGTTCTCCCACCTTTTTCCTTCTTTGCTTCTTTTTCTCATGGCATTTTTTTCCTAAAATTGTTCTGTTTCTGTATTCAACCTTCCTTTCATCTGACCTCTGCTTCTTTGTGTCTCAAATAAACAAAACAGAAGAAGATCAGAGAAATCAACAAAGCTTTTAGTGAAGCTGGAAAAATTAATTTATAAGAGAAAGATTCAGTTTAAATAGCATACGACTAGCAGGGTTTAGAGATAAGAGTTAACAGTGTATGAATTTTTAAACAGGAAACATTAAGGAATTAAGGAGTAAGACCCAGCAAGCAAGTGGATATGTGAAGCATGACTACAGATAGAGCAGAGCTTAGGAAGACAATCTTTTTGGAGAACAGAATAAAGGGGATCTGGAAATTCAAAGCCTATTGCGTGGGAAGCATGCTGGGTTCAGACTGGTGATTTAGAAGCAAGCACATACGCGTGTTTTGGGTATCCATACGTGTTTTTGTATCCTGTAGAGCAGCATAACATCTCTGAATCCCACAATTTGATTAGAACAAAAGTAAATTGCACAATTCTATGGCAATTTTTCATAAATTTACTACTTTAAATTATGACATCAAAATAATTCACCAAGTACCTTTTATTTTACACACCTTTGAACACCATTTTTTCTTAGCTAATTTTCATAGTTACTGAATATGGTTCTTCAGCTTTTCAATTATTTTTCTTTTTAACTTTTTATAATGCTCTATATTTTAGTCTAGCTGTTCCTCCCCTTCCACTCACAGAGTGCTCCAGTTCTTAACTGTGCTTAGCTCATGCTTGCATTCAGGCCCGACTGTGTGAAACACTATTTGGTCTTTCTGTCAGTTTACTATCTGTCGACAGCAGTAACCTCTCTGCCATCTCTTTCACCTAAGGCTGACTTTTTCTCACTCAAAGTTAAGAGAATGAAGGAGCTAGCTCTGAGCAAAATTCTGGAAAGCTTTGACATCACTGTCTTTTTTCGATGTAGTGCAAAAAGGATGGCATGTATAAGGGAAAAAATTGGGGCATGACAATGGAAAATTCTTTATGATAGTGATAGGGTTGGATTTGAAAAGGTTTCAAAAAGAGATCATAGATGATTTTGAATCAACTTATTTCACAGGCTTCTTACTTGAAAAGAAATGTGTCAAATCATTTTCAAAGTACATAGCTTGAATATCAATGAAAAGACAGTAGGAGTCAGCCTACATTCATAAACATGACAATGATTTTAGGTATTTCAGTTCTGAACTGCTCAACAAAATACCCTAAAGGGAACTGCATTCAAGTAAACACTAAACATCCAGCCACTGAGCTCCATTTCCTTTATACTCATCAATTGGGTTTTCAAAAACAGAAATACCAAAACTCAGTTACTTCCTGGACTGCGGTCTAAAGTTTATCTGAAAATATGAGATTTAATGTCCTAAATACATATAAGACCTTTATGTGTCAAAATTTATTACCTCATCCCTATTATGTGTCAATATAGCTCTTCTGAGAGCAACTATTATCATGGTTTAACCCCAGCTGGCAACCAGGACCATGCAGTTCTCCCTCTTTCCTCCAGAAGGGCAGTGAGAATAGGGACAAAAGGAGGGGAAAGGGAAAGAGAAAAATAATAGAAACAGTAACAGAAAAGGAAAATAATAATAACAATAATAATGACACAAGTCACTCTCACTGCCTGGTGAACTGGCACCATCCCGAGCAGTGATCATGAGTACCCACCCCCCGGCTAACACCGTTTATATACTTAGTATGATGTCTATGGTATGGAATATCCCATTGGCCATTCCATCATTCTATCTAAGCTCCTTCTCAGCTTCTATGGGAAGCTGAAGAAAGTCCTTGAAAAAATATAAACATCACCTGGCACCATCTAAAACAATATGCATTATTGACATTCCTTTCATACCAAATCTGAAACACAGCAATCATTAGAAAGAAAACTCTGTCCCAGCTGAAACGGGGAAAACTATTAAATAAATAAAGCATGTGATCAACTTTTCTTAAACTTTGTTAGGTTGTTTACTGTATTTAACTACAAAGCTGATGAGTTATAATGAAATCATAGGGTTGTTTTTAGTTCAACATTAATTGTCTGATATGTATCTTGTAAGTTAAATTAGATCTTAATATGGGCTGATAATGAAAAAATGGATCACAATAATAATAACAGGAAAGTCATTATGATAACATTAATTATTATAATCACTGTGTCTGTCAGTATTAAAATCATGCAATGGTATTGAAGTACTACTATATTAAGGTCAACTTGATTCTTTTCTAGAAGTCCTTGTAACATGAACTTTAAAGTGTCAGAGAGAAAGTAATAGTGAAAGAGCATGTCTTGTACATAACATGGTTTTCAAGTATCAGGTAGTTGGAGATGAAAAAGTGACTGATACATATTTCCTGAGCATTTTAATACTTATTTAATTACTCTACAATGTAAGAGACAAACTCTTTCAAGCTGCAGTTGTCCTGTCCAGAGTCTCTGAGCTGCTCAGATTAATTTAAGTCTCATTATGCGACATATTTGTTTAGGAAATAAGAGTACTAACATGCTTTTTAAACTAATTGCTTTTACAGAACACAGAAATTTTCTCTGAGAAACATAATGAAGCTTTATGAGGTAAATCAGACTGAGACAGCAAGAGAGGAAAAAAAAATTAGTTACAAGAAATGTCAAAGGGAACTGTTTGAAGTGGTAGGCACAATCTAAACTGCTCAAAATGGAAATGTTGCAGCACTGCCTGAATGTCTAGAACAGGATAAAGAGAGGAGAGTATATAACTTGACCCTCACTATGGCTTTTGACTCAAATTACCTTCTACTTGTTGTTGATACTATTTCTTTTGTTAAATAGGCTTCTAACAGGTCAATTTTACTTCAAGCGAATCTATAGAGAGCACAAAAACAAGTAGGAATCCAACCTGGAACTAAAATTTCTTCCTTTTTGGATGCTGGGTGCCATCTTGATGTCAGTATCAGATGTTTTTCCAGTTCTGGGCCCTTCATTTTATAGGTAATGGAATCCACACATTCCTTGAGTTTATTAGACCCATAGATGACAGAGATATAACATTGGCATGAGTCTTTTTCCCTTCAGTATTAACTGACGGAGCTGACGGGGTGTAAAGCAGAGTGCATAACGAGAGTTCCAATCCTGGGGCTTCAACCCTCTCGACTATACTTAGAGAAAAACTGTGATGCATTTTTTGAAAGATAATTTTCAAAGGTTTTGGGTTTTTTTTTTTGCCATTACACCATCCAGTAACCATTAGATACCCACGGTGCAATACTGAATTCAACTTGTAGCATAATTACCATTTCTGCAATATTATGAAAAACAGCTACACAGCATGTGAGGAAGGTATATACCTTTTCAAGTTTCACATAGGTTAACAATACAACAAAAGGAAATTGGTTGTAAAATAATACCAGAAATTAGCAATCTGTGAAGACCTCTCCTTTAAATCTTAGCTTAAAGAAACAAAAGATACTGGTTTCTCAGTTCAGTAAAAATGGTCATAGTATTACTGTAAGATTTTTTGTTCTGAAATTATTCTGTTCCTTTATTGCTTTTAGTTAAACTCAGTGTTAAGTACATTTTAAATATATGATGTACCATTGTACTTGCATTACAGTATGCAAATATAAATAAAATTACCACAAATTGGTGAACAATTAATGAGATTCATTTCAGGGACATTTTGTCACTAAATGCCGTTTCCCTGCCAACCTAGACATGAAGTATTTAATTCTAAATGACACCACCTGCTCCTACCTATAAGTGAAATGAAAAAGCTGCCAAGGAGCATGTTGGGAATTAACTTGCAGCCTTCCCTTTAATCAGGCATTCCTCCATAATGGCCAGCAATCTCACAGAATGAAAAATACGATTGTAGTATATGTCTGAAATTCAGTTTTGAACACTCATTGTGATGTCTGACTTATCACATTTTTCCTTCATCATTTTTCTTTAGCTGCCAGGTGGGTTACCAACTACTTGAAGCAAAGACATACTAGAAAAATGCCAACGCCCCACTCTGACAAGGACAGTACAGTTAAACAAACATTTATAAATGAAGGCTCCTCTGATTTTGGCTGGTTTTAATTTCAAGGCCTATACTCAAACTTGCATTTTCAGAAATATGAGACTGCAAGGACACCAATAAAAGAGGAAAGACATTTTAAGAGTTAAAAAACCATACAGTTCCAAAAAAAACCAACCATAGGAACTTCTCCATACAAATGACTTCTGTTTTCCACAGCAAACGTAGCTTTGGGGAACAATGTGTAAGGCTGGTTTTGGGGGACACTTTTGCTATCCTTGTGCTTGGATGTTTCCTTTTCCCCTAACAAACTGCTGATAATAAAGAAAAATCCAGTACACTGTCTTACATTTTGTTTTATGTCCTTAACATTTGATAGTCAGTCAGCCTAAGTTTTATCATCACATACAGAACTGACTTAACAAAAGAAAAAGTCATCATACAGGCATTTTCCATGATAGAAAATAGCAAGGTAACAACCCTTTCACCTTATTATTAATGTCAAGAGAAGTCATAGTGATGTTTTGCTATAAGCTTTCAAAGCCTATTCAGATCTGGCTCTCCTTGCTGACGTGGTTATGAATACTTCAACAGCTACAACAAATCCATTTGGCCTGCTGAAGTTCCTCATCCAAACAACCACAACAAGTTTAGCAGGTGTGATGCATGTTTAAACAGCACGCATCCCAGGTTTTATGCCCAGTATTTGTTCATGTACACAGTATGTGTTTCTGATATACTCATAGCCCTTTGTGTCATAAACATCATGCTGTTCTGCACTGAAGTGAAAGGGAGGAAGGGCAAAAGGTATCACCCACTGAGGAATTAGAAGAACAGGAATACAATCTTCCTCTGTTCCTGAAAAGAAAACACAGTCTCCTCTGAGAAGGTTGGGTTCACTCCCTACACATGCTGTGTTTTCAAATTCCTGACATTAAAAGTATGATCTGCTAGTTCAGCACAGTGCTAAACACAATGGCTGTTTCCCCCAAGTGAATTATTACTAGGCAGGGTCAAAGAGTCTTAAACCTCACCATTTAGATGCTGCAGAATATTATCCTATGTGAATACTTCCATAGTTAGACAGACTGCTCAGTTGAGTATATAGTAATCATCCTTTCTTTTGCTGCTGTGTAACCAAAAGCTAATAAAAGACAAAATTCTGGATAACTCAGTGCTTACTTAGAAAATGTTATTCATAAGAAAGTAATAACAAAAGTGTTACAAACAATTTCACTTAGCAACACCACTNATATGACTTAAATGCTTAGGATTCTCCCAGCAGAATTCACCATACTAACTCACTCACCTAAAGTCTCTCCTGAAGATTCAGAAGAGAATTGGGTCCTTAGACTGGGATTCAATGTGCTGAGCACAGGAAGTCTAAATCTCAAGCATGGAAAGGAAAAGAAGGTATGGTGGGAGTTCTGCCTTTTGCATGAAATAGGGCAGCCATCCCATGGTCACATACCTGAACTCTGTTTTAAAGCTCAATTGTAACCTGCTTCCCATACTTCAATGCCAGCTTTTCTGGCTGCGCAGAGGCCCAGCTTCAACAGGATAGACAGGCACTGGGCACCTTTGCCCTGAGTAGCTCATAGCTCAGCAATTAAGATAGTCACAAGATGTGGAAGTGAAGTATTCAAATCTACTCAGGTCGAAGAGAGCCTTGAAACCATTGATAAATGTTTATCCTAAATTAGACATGCTCTAAGCATTTAGAATATCAGGAAAAACAGAAAATCTTGAAGCCCTAGATGAAGGGAGCACAGGTCTATGTATCCAAGGAAGATTTTTCATGAAAAAACAGGCACCAATAATGTCTTAGGCATCCAAGCAGTTAATGATGAGTCTCTTAAGTCTTTGTCCTCCACTCTTACTGCAACTAAATACATTGAATATCTGGCAATGTCCAGAAAATACCCTCAGGAAAAGCCTAATGTTTACCATTGTGTCGCACAAACTGTAAATGATTTTAGCATTCAGCTTGTTAAGGGGACAGATGCTGCCGTAAACAAATAAGCACTGAAGTGTCACCAAAACTGTAGAACATTTGGGATTAGGAATAATTGAGGAATTTGTACCAATAAAGACATTTTATAATTAAGCAGAAGTTGCATGGTCTCTTGAGATGGTGCATATGTATTAACTGCATCATTCCCTTAACAATCACTGACAAGAGTATTAGAGTGCTGGTGCCTTATATAGAGCTCATCTACAGTAGCAAGAGGCAAAAAAAGTGCAGGAAAGTCAAATACTGGAATCACAGAACAATGGCATTAGGTTTGAAGAGGTGGGGGAGTTGAAAACTGATAGCTCATAATTCAGGGTCAGGTACTTCTTATTTTTAACCTACAGGCTGAAATTCTACTTTATGTCATGGAAAAGATGAATAGTTCCTTCAGGGGGTACCTAAAAATTGTTTACTGTTCTCATCACTTTGCCACAGTTAATACAGCACATAATATATTACCTAGCAGTCTAGAATTATTGCTTTGCAGCAATTTCATAGTGCTTACTTCAAAAGAAAACATGATACATGCCACATAGAGGATGAATGATGACAACGACAAATAGAAGATATATTAGTGGTATTTTGAATTACGAAAAGTTGCTGTCTACTCTTTTTTGTCCTGCACATGTCAATAATATATTAAGGCCTCTTTAGTAATTTGTGTTTCTAACTATAGAAGCACTTAAATGGACCTCTCACCATACTTTAAAGCATTTCAATATTTTAAATATATTTATGATGAAGACATATGAAAAATAGACATATAGACCCATTAACTGACCTTCCAAAGGTCAAACAAAAAATCTATAACAGACCAGGACACTGAGTGCAGCTTTTCCAACTCCTATTTTGGAGCTTTCTTTCATCTATCTTTACTGATAGTTACTGTTTTTCACTTGTCTCATTTTCTCACTTCTTATCTTTCAGCTTAGAATTACCTTTCTCCAAAAGCAATTATAAAAAGATGCAATTATATGAAATTACTGCAACCAGCTTCAGAACTTAGAAATTCAAATACTGAAGTCATTCTCCCAATGAACCTCACATATTAAGAGGTACCTCCAAAACTTAAGACTAAAACTCTGTCAACAAGAGCTGGTCTTTTAACTCTCTAAACTCTTTTTAAAAAAGAGCAGTCAAAAAGCAGACAAAATTCAACGTCTTACCAAATTTGAATCTTCAACATCATATGGCATGCTTTGTGCAAAATAATACTTCATGGCGAGAATTGCATGTTGATATTAAGAAAAGAAAAGCAATTAATCACTCCCTGTATGAAACACTCTGCAGTCACTGTCATATGCAATTTTATCAGCTGTACTGAAACCAGAGTACATTCTGAATTTCACATTTCAGGGCAGGAAATGGAGAACCTATGTGGCTGTCTGGATTATGATGAGCTGTATTCAGATCCCTTGTGTTACAGTAAAGGTTTTTAAACTAATACATTATTATAATCCAATTATTCCTGATTATCAGTTTCCTAGTTTATTGCAGTTTCAAACACGTGTGTTGATAAAGCACTGGAAAATCTGGGAGGGGATTTTCTGATGACAGGTATAGTCAGATTTACTACCTTTCTGCTATCTCTGGTTTATACATTCAGTTTTCATTAAGAACAACATCTAGTAAGTAGGGTAGGATGTTTTCAGACTTGACAGAAAAATCCATATAACGTCAGACAACATAGAGGCTGTGCTAACCAATATTTCTGATAACCACTTTTTACATGTATTCTGTCTCATATGTGTTATACAGGCCTAAGTAACATCTGAACAAGTAAAAACACCACAAAGATAAGTCTAGCTAAAGCACCTGTTCACATGTCCTGTAAGATTAATTTTTAATAAGTAGAACAGTTGAAGAGTTCATTGTACTAGCTCTTCTTTCCTTTTTTTTTTTTTCCCCTGAAAGACATATACAGACCTATGAACAGGAATGGCCAGCTTTTTAAAATATCTATGGATTCATTAGCCTAATTGAAACATCAACATCTAAGGTAACTGCATTGCTATGAGTATACTAAGTTCATCAACTAGTTAACAGTTAGTAAACTCTAGTAGAAAGCTGTGCTTGAAAATTGAGAGATTAGAATTTACAGAAAAAATACCGATTTTTTTTTAGGAACTATATACTTAATTTAGGGACACAATATTCAGGGAAATGAGGAGTCAAACCTTACCTATTCAAGTAATTTAAACTTAAAGTACTACACTGCCTGTCCTAAAGGAGTATTGAAAACATTCTATCCAGCCAAGAGAACGAGGTAAAATACCCCTGAAACAGAGGCCAAGGAGCTGAGAGTGAGAGGAGGTACTGGTTTGACAGCACCGAAGGAGATCTTGACTAGAGCTGTGATAAGACAGGCAGGCAGAAGAGACACCACAACTGGGACAGGTCTCCCAGGACTGTAGTTACATTAAGGACCTCAAAGTAACTTGGGACTAGGGAATATGAGATGTCTTAGAACTTGTCATTTCCTAAAGCCTTGTATTTTGTGTTGTGCCTTCTAGTTCCGCAGTACAAATTTCTATCTGCTTCTTTCATGCAGGCAATTATACTGTATATGAAGAAAGAAATTTTTTCTCCAGAGATGCACAATCCATATGCATGTATTTCACAGAGGCAACTTTAACAAAATATCTGATTATGAATTAAAAATTTTTGAAGTATGCTGGGAAGATATGCGTGTCTAGGCTGTATTCACAGTGAGAGACTTTTCCCCAAAATATTGTTGCTGTTGCTTTCTTAGTAGCCACAGTGCAACCACTGGTCCTTAAAAAAATACCAAAGACACTTCATGACTGTGGGCATTGTGGACACTTGGACACCAGGTTTTACAGTGACAGAGCAGACCAGGGGACTGGACTTGGAGAAGACTATGACTTCTTTCCAGCCCATTTGCCACACTTTTTGTCAACAGAAGACAGGGTAGGAGGGCTGAGGATGATGTACGTGCAGGTTTCATCCAAACATCCTGTTGGGATGTGGCTGGGCGCACACCCAACCCTATGATCTGGAAATAGCTGGCATCCTACATTCATTAAGTGACTGCCAGCATTCAGCCCTTCTGTTGTCTAAACCTGTCCAGATTATAGCTGTCTCACATGGTGCTTAAAATGCCAGTGGCATCAGGAGTGAGGTTATGCTGGTGCTAATTCTAGTGGGCTGCTTCAGAACTATGGACAATATGGAACTGATAACAACTAGAAAAAATAAACAGTTTCAGAGGAACTTAATAAAGGTAGGTGAACGAGAAGTACTATGACAGATAAAATTAAATTTTGACACAGACATAATATTGCCCATTAGAAGAAACAATGTAAACAACTTATATATGGTGCCTAGTTCTAGCAACTGTGAATACTCACAGAAAAGACAATACAAATATAATGAAATAAAAAAGTAAAAAAGCTGGCCTGGTGAACTATTAGTACTGACAAGGACGTAGAAGCAAACAAACCTACATGTTCTCAGAGAACATTTTAAGTCACTGTACTAAGAAATAAACTATATTTTGAATGTACTAGGTGAACACATTTGATTTCAAAATCACTATACAGAACAAGTACAAAAAGATACAATTTTACAGGTCTAGGTCTGTATCTATATCACAATAAAATCTGTCCTTAGCTCAAGTATTAGTTAATCAATGTTGAAATGTTATTGGTGTAGGATACAAAAATAATTGTATTATGAAAGGGTGAATCCTGCCTTATTTAGAATGGTGCCATCTCCTGTTCTGTCTGTTTCCCAAGCAGCCACCATTTCCATTTAAGTACAATGATGTTATGAAAGACTTGGAAAGGGCCTATTGATTTACAAAAAATAGCACAGTGATAATTTACAGGGAGATTTGCGTTTTCATTTGTTAATTCAAGTTAAAATGAAGGTAGATACATAATTACATACTTGCTGAGAATGAAAAATTGCTCATTGGATTAATAAAATCACCTTTCAATTGTAAAGAAATTTTAAAAAAACTACAGGAAAGCAGTAGCATATAATTTGCATAATGCCTTTGAAATATTTCCTTTGTCTCACAGCTACTTCTGACTATGTTTTAAAAAAGCATCTGCATGTCCTAAGCAAAACATTCTGAATACACATTGCATGTTTTGGACATACTTTTTATCAAATGTTACCTAAGCACCTTTTCTGCCACTGGGTTAGGTCTGAAATGAAGAAATGTTAAAGGACCTTTTTCCCATATAATGTTTTCAATTTAATATAATATTTTTTGTTTTCTAATGGAGCAAAAAATATCGGTAAAGTCCATAGGGCACTTCCCAAATCCAAACTACTACACTCCCAAATCCCCAGTGAAATTATATGGTTTCTGTGGACTGTGGAGCAAGACACATCTTTCATCTAACAAATGCAAGCTTGACAAATGTGCAGTCATAAAATCTGACAATGTGCAGAGTTTCTGTGTGCTACCATAGACTAGCTATAAATTTCATCATTTTTTTCAAGCTTAATCACACTTCTAGACTTCTAACTCTGTTTCTTCAGAGTTTTTCAAACGTTAGTTTCCTTTTAATCTCTTTAATTGGGACATTATTTGATTGTTTCATACTCTTCCACATAGCTAACTGGTACTTACACAGGTAAAATATTTCCTCTACATATTTCCCATGCACTATTATAGGAGCATAAGACGACATGTCACTGTAAATGCTCTTAAAACAGAGTTTGGTTTCAGTTACCTATCAAGTAGAGTGCACTCTAATAGCAAACAATGACAACAACAAAAACAATAACAAAGGTTTATTAACTTAAGCACAAATTATCACTCAATATAGCAGGAGCATCTGTGTGTAGTGTTTTCCTGCAGCCAGATAGATATAAGCAAAGAACCCTTAGCTGTGCCTGGAAAATGTAACTATGGCAGAAAAATATATTCCACCGTATTCAGCAGGGTGTATTATAAGAAAGAATTTGAGAGAAGCAAATTTCCAATTTTAGAGATTTGGATTGTCTCAGATGTGTATGCAAGTCCAGTGCTTCCCTGAAACTTAACTAAATAAATGAGTCTATGTAATCTACTTCTGGAGTGGAAATCTCACAAGGTTATGTAGCTTTTCAAGGCTGTATGAGTTGACTTCTTGCAGTGCAGCCATAAAAACTGAGAACAGTCTCTCAAGCAGGACTCTTTAGAACTTTTGGTACCAGTTAGAACTGAGACTGAATCAGAAAATGTAAAAAAATAACATGAATGCATCTGAACTCTTTTGGGCTACACAGAAGATTCCTTGCAATTTTATTTTGCATCTGGGGAAAATTTCATGTAGTTCCTGTTCTCACCATATTGGTATATACTTACAGAACTAAACTTAAGTTTTGGAATTAATTCTGACAAAAAAACCCTGACTTTGTAGATCTATTGTACACTAGTAGTAGTGCTCAATAAATATTTTCCTTTTATTCAACAGTTAGTCTGAAAACCAAATCTTTTTTTATCTTTGTAATTTCTCTCACTTAATGCAAAAAGAATTCTATATTGATAAGAATATAAAATGTCCTTGTGAAATTGAAAGATTATAGCAATTCCAGCCTGAGTGTGACAATATTGCCAACATTATGCCCCAAACTCATGATTCAGATCCTGAAAAATCAATTATTAGTTCTTATATAACATAGTACTTTTTATTTGCCTTCTGGCTTTTCAACTGTATTTCCAACTCCTTCACTGTAATTATGAGTGCTGCAGCTTTCCTCTTGATAAATTTTATTGCAGATCTGTGAATCCTCACTTATTTGTCAATTTCTCTCTAGTAATATATAGACTGAAGTAAAGAAAATAGTACTAAAGTAATATAGATTAGGTTTTATAATGTTGCATATAGTATATGTAGCCTCAAAATTAGAAAATTAGTCTGTGGTCATAAATTGGATACTATATTCAACCAAAAATGCAGACCTATTTTGTTTATCAATCAACTTCACTTCTAATTCTTATCCTATAACTTCTATTTGACGTATTTCTCTCTAACGAGGTATATTTACTCAATGCTTATAAATCCACCTCGTCTTCCACTTTAAAGTTGAATTCAATTTTTCATTTTCAGATTATTCTTCATCTACCATTTGCAGTTTGTCTTTGGTGATGCAACTTTGGGGAATCAAGTGTCATCTGCATTGTAATTGATACACATTATAATTTCTCTCCCATACAACTAAAGAAGAAAACAGAAATACTCTGGCAGAAGGGGGCGGGTTTCAAGTCTTGTTCTCTTCAAAGTCTTGTTACCTTTCAGAAATGCAGTAAAGAAATATGTGACAGCATCAAAAACACTTTTTGAATGAAATCTTAGATAAAATTATGTATTTGGTACTTCTCATCTTGAGATATATATATGTATACTATTTACTTCCTTCTTAAGTGAGTCTGAATGTGAATCTACATCAGGCATAACCAAGGTTTGCAAAAGGAGCTCTCCACAGTGAACACTAACAGAGTTGTATTTATGGGCAGATAACAGAAGTAACACACTCATGATTGAGAACTTACATTGTCAATCACATTTGAATTATTTGCAAATGAAACCAAATTCATGGATTCTTATTTTCCCCTTTCAATTTCTATTTAATCCTTTACCATTCATGTAGTTTTATGTGGAGTCTACATAGTACAGTGGTATCAGCAACACAGACCACTTCAATGAATCTTCCTAAATGCCCTGTAACTATGGACTATTTCCAGTTCAAAATAGCAATGCGTTCTCAGGATGTGCCTGTTATTTTATTCAAGTACAGGTCTCTTTAGCAACCACTTCAAATGTCAGTTCGCATGCACATGGAAACAAATTAAATGAAAATGTTAAAATTAATTAACATGTATTAATTTTAATGTGTAAGCCTACTGTTAAAATTCAGAATTGTTACATTGCCCATGCTTTTTGAAAGTTATTATCTGTGAATCATATTTCTTTATGGAATTTCCCTTTATGATGTTGAGATTATTTTCCCACTTGTTGATATATTTCACTGTTTTCTGTCAGCTAACACTTTGAGGTAACTATCAAAAATTGATGGGAACAAAATACCTGGA
Source organism: Rhinoptilus africanus (assembly GCA_013400135.1). Taxonomy (NCBI): domain Eukaryota; kingdom Metazoa; phylum Chordata; class Aves; order Charadriiformes; family Glareolidae; genus Rhinoptilus; species Rhinoptilus africanus. Next base: position 1,143 of record VXBO01014928.1, on the reverse strand, counting down.
ATATGAGAAGTTGTGTCACTGTGGGATTCATTGTCTCAGAAATGAAGCTTGTAAGAGAATGGGAGCACAGTATTCTTAATAGCTATTCCACATTTCTGAACTTCACTCTCCCTAGATATATACTTAGGAATTAACCTGCTCAAAGTTAGAAACTGGTGAATGGTCCATATGCTGATTCAAATCTCATTTGAACAATGAAATCCAGGATCACAACTAGTCAGATACTAAAGCTTGTCTCATAGGTATATATAGTAGGAAAGTTGTAGAATTTGCTCACAAATCTGAAGAATTTTTTCCATTTAGTGTAAAAACTGAGTTATAAGGAATGAAATAGAAGTAATGCGCCCAGCAGATCAAAGTCTGACATTTGGATGATTGTACAGTACAACACTATCCCTCTATCTTATAGCTGCTAATGTTGCTTATACAGTTTAATATACAAGTACCTTGAATAGCTTGGCTTGCAGACAGACAAAAGAAATGTGAACAGTGCAGGAGCAGGTAGCATTCCAGAGGGTGGAAAATAAATATGCAGAAAATAACTCATTAAACGATGCCTGACCCAACCTGTTTTTTGCATGCACAGGGAAAAATAATAGTCAAGAGGTGGCAAAGATGGCAACTTCATGAATCACATGATTACAAAAATCAACTCTGACTATTCAATAAATAACATTAACTCAGGACCATTAGTAAATTTTTGTGTCAAGACTGCAATTAATGAAACATACACTAATAAGCCACAAAAGCAAAGAGATATAAATTTTGTTTAAAAATAATAATTTTTTCCACTGAGAATATCTTGGACAATTTGTATCTTGGAAAACTTATATTGCTAACCTTGTGCAGACTGTTCCTTTAAAACGTATGCACTTTTCTCTTCTGGGCCTAAACAGAACTACCACTGTCAGGCAAAAACATCTATGACCAGGTCAGATGGGATGCAAAAGAGTTTCACTGAACTGAAATGTCTAAGACAACTTGAATTTTTAATTTCCTAATCTGTCCTCAGAATAAGTAGATATTATTTTCTTTTAAAATTCTTTTAATTTTTGGTAGACTAATACTAACAACAAAGTGAAAGCACAACAATGGGGAAAACAAAAGCTTAAGAATGTGAAGGGTAAATATGGGTAAATATCA
>VXBO01014925.1:11618-48796 GCA_013400135.1 Rhinoptilus africanus | reverse complement strand
TTCCAGCCGGGCGGGCGGTGCTGCGGAAACGAAAGCGGGGCGGCGTTTGTTCTCCCGCTCCTCTGCCGCCGGAGGACGCCGCGCCGAACGCCGGGGCTCCTGGGGGTCCCGGGGCGCCTGCCAGCGCTCGGAGATAACGGCGAGGGGGGTGAGGGGATCCCCCCGGTCCCGCCGAGGCCGCCTGGAGCACCCCGTCCCCGGCGGCTGCCTGCCGGCGCCCTGGGCTCCTCTGCGGTAGGTGTCCCCGAGCCTGACGGTCGCCGCGGTTTGAAAGCGTATGTTGAAATGCCTCTTGGTTCCCCTCTGAAGGAATCCATTCTAATTCTGCCTGGAGAATCCTTCCTGGGTTGCTGTCTTTTTTTTTTTTTTTTTGACAGGATTCAGTGAATGGTTCAGCCTTTTCCTGCCAAGAAATCTGCTAAGAAATCTTATGTAAACACTGAATTCTCGACTCTGCTTTCTAAATCTGTTATACCAAGCAACGAGTCCTCAAAAATGGTTGAAGGTCAAACACTTAGATCAGATATTAGAATTAGTTTTCCGTGAACTTTATAGTACTGGTACCAGTTTTGTATTTAATAGCACAGCAGGGGCCTGCCAGGATTAGGGGCCATCTCCACACCCTGCCTGGAGGCACAGACATATCTTGGATTATTGCTTTGCAGAAGTTTTTTGAGATTGTGTCAAAATGGAACGTGAGTGTATGGAGAAGATCAACCACTACTGCCAAAAGAATAAACTTACACTGCATTATGCTAACGTCAGGATGACCGGCCCATCTCATGATCCCGAGTAAGTTACCTATGCATGTCAATATACAGCAGGACTCTTGATGCAATGAACAGACTGGGTAAAGCTTGCAGTCATAAAAGTTAATTTGCTGAAAGTGAATATGTGGTGGGTGGTGCAAGGGCTGGTTGAAAGCATAAACTGAGTGGGAGGTGGGTAGGGAGGATGTTGCGTGATAGAGTTTGAGGAGAAAACCTATTTCAAAGTTGATGACCCTTTTTTGGAAAGCAAGAGCAATACACATGTTACTAGTAACTATATTGTATGTTATGCATCTGTCATGAAATCTGTCAGGAGGTGGGGTGGGTTTCAGCAAGTATTTCCGTTTATCTATGCTAACTTAAGTGCCTTGATTTTTACTTTTTTTTACAAAGTGTGGAAATTATTTGTGATTTATGTTGTTAATTTCTAACCATAAAAGTTGGGTGTATATTAATTGATTTGGTACCAACGTTGTTTTATGTGTAGTTAATTTTTGAACATCTGTTACAAGAGAGGGGTCTTTTGCTTCAACTTGATTTTACCTTTAAAAACAATTACAGGTGATGGAATATGTTTTATTATTTAATACAAATTTGGTGGTTTGCTTCTTTCTTTTTTTTTTTTTTTCCTTGCTGGAGATGATAGATACTCAAGATCTATGATGTTTCCTTGTGTGATTTTTTTTTTTTTTAATTTTTGCTAGTTTGCATAAAGACAAGCCTTATGCTAGTAACCAGTATGTTTCTTTTAAGCTATAGTCTTCCACGTTGCCAGCTAGCACTGCCTATGCTGACTTATTGTTAGGCCTAACTGTAGTCCCAGAATAAATTAAGTATTATCTGGGTCTCAAATGTTAATCAGTTATCTTACTTTTTTCCCCATGTGTCTCATGTAGCTGTGGCCATTTCTGCAATAAGGGTTAATTTTTTCAATTACATCTTCAAGCTTCAAAAGTGAGACTAACAGAATTCACACGCATTTCAAATTTACTAATTTATCACACTTATTGCACTTTTTCATTTTTTTTCTATGTGCTCTGCTACATTCACAAATATAATTCAACCCATTCTCTTGTATCTGTAAGTGATATGGGGTGTGACAGTGGTATCTAGGAAAATCCCAGATAATTTGGGCTGTTCCAAGGAGTAAAATGTACCAGTACGTCTTCTGTCATCTCCTCCCGTCCTGTCCTGGGTTTGGTGCTGTAGCTGCTTCCACTGCAATGTCTGGCAGGGTCAGCGCTGAACGCAGCGTAAGAAGGTTGAGAGAGCCCAGGCTGGCTTAGTCCTGGACGGCTGTGAGCTTTTCTGGGCTGGGAACACAGTGTGTGGACAACCAGGCCAGTCCTGCCTAAAACTTGTCAAGTCTGAATGTGTGTAGTATTCAGCGCTTAGATATGGGCTGGCTAACAAACCTTTCCCAAAGAATGATTTTTCTTTCATGCTTTTTATTGTGTGTATGCTGTTACCTGTGTGTAGAGTATGTGATGCCACATTATCCTACTGCTCACCTCTTTAAGATCTCTTGTTAAGCCTTGCTTACACAATGACTGCAAGTACTGTTCTGCATCAGCATTGTTTTCCATCCAAACATGTCATTAAAGGGAAGTGGAAAGTGAAGTTGGAATAATGAAAGAAGTGAATTCCTGAAGTCATTCTGCTATTTGAGACAAATTGTCCCACAGAGAAAACTCAAGTTGTTATACCTAGACTGCTTCTTTGTGTGAATCTATCTTGTTGGCTGGGGGCTTGTGTATCTATATGCTCTGCTGCAATCTGAAGCACAGATGTACCCTGAGGTTGTAATAATGGTCACTTTAACTTGATGCAAGTCTGTGCTTCTGCCAAAGTCTAGGTGCTATTTTCTCCTCTGTTGCCTTTTGTGCAGGGCCTGGGTAAGAACCGGTTGGGCTGAAAACCAGCTTTTCGTTATTAGGTCATTTGTTATTAGTTCACTGTGGTGGGTTGACCCCAGGCGGTAGCAAAACCCCCAGCCAGCCACTCACTTACCCCAGTGGGATGGGGGAGAGAATCAGAAGACTGAAAGGGAGAAAAACTTGTGGATTTAGCTAAAGACAATTTAGTAAGTGAAGCAAAGCTGTCCAGCGGGGAGCCACAAAGGTGGTCAGAGGGCTGGAGCACCTATGCTACGGGGACAGGCTGGAAGAGTGGGGGTTGTTCAGCCTGGAGAAGAGAAGGCTTCAGGGAGACCTTATAGTAGTCTTTCAGTAACCGAAGGGGGCCTACAGGAAAGATGAGGAGAGGCTCTTTATCGAGGAGTGGAGCGATATGACAAGGGGTAATGATTTTAAACTGGAAGAGGAGGGATTTAGATTAGATATTTGGAAGAAACTCTTTACTGTGAGGATGGTGAGGCACTGGAACAGGTTGCCCAGGGAAGCTGTGGATGCCCCATCCCTGGAAGTGTTCAAGGCCAGGCTGGATGGGGCTTTGAGCAGCCTGGGCTAGTGGGAGGTGTCCCTGCCCAGGGCAGGGGGGGCTGGAACTAGATGATCTTTAAGGTCCCTTCCAACCCAAACCATTCCATGATTCTATGTGCAGCCAAAGCAAAATAAAGAATTTACTCACTACTTCCCGTTGTCAGGCAGATGTTTGCCCATTTCCAGGAAGGCAGGGCTTCATCAGGTGTAATGGTTGCATGGGAAGACAAACATTATAACCCCAAGTGTCTCCTTCCTTATTCCCCCAGCTCTTATTGCTGAACACAGTGCTATATGGCATGGAATATCCCTCCGGCTAGCTGCTCTGTCCCTTCCCAAGTTCTCACACACCCCAGCCTACTTACTGGAGAGCCAGAACAGGGAAAAAGAAGAAAAAGCTTTGATGCTGTGCAAACACTGCGCAGCAGTAGGTAAAACATTGCTGTTACATTTTAATCCCAAGTCTGCAACACAGCACTGTACCAGCTGCTGTGAAGGATGTTAGCTGCATCCCAGCCAAACCCAGTACAGCCAGTCCCAAGCTGCCTCAGCTCCCTGTTGTGACTCCTGGAGCTGCTGCCTGGGAAGTGGTGTGTGCAGTGGAGGGGGCAGGGATCAGTGGTTGAGTGTGGAAGGACAGTGCTGATTTTTTAGTTTGTTTTTTGGAACTGCCTTTAAATTCACATCTCGTGAAGCATTACATGTGGTTTCTTGCACTTACTAAACAGCATATGTAGCAGTGTTTCAAAGCTTAGCATAATATGATGTCTGGATCCATGAAATCAGTATTAGCTAATCTTTCCTCTCCATACAGTTTTGTAGTGCTGAGATGTGTCCTGGCATTAGGGCTTCACCACCTTGCCTACAGCAATGCTGACCTCATGCATTCTTTTGCTTTTAAAAATTTAAATAATTTTGCTTTTAAAAAGCAGCTAAACGTTTAAAAATATCTCTAGAACAAATAAAGTGCATGCATTTGTGGCTAGGGAGGAAACATTTAAAAATATTTCTACTAAAGGATTATGATATAATAAATTAGGTATAATAGATATTAGATATAATAAAAACACATGAATATCTCCACAGTTAACTTATAGCGCTTTGTAGATAATAAAAAGAAAGTTGAACCTGAAAATGTTATTAAGTACATATGAGACAAAATGCAACAATGTTTTAGAAAATTTCCTTTATTGCAGGTTCACAGTTGTGGTTAAAATAGACAATGTAGAATATGGTACAGGCACTGGTAAAAATAAGAAGGAAGCAAAAGCAGCAGCAGCAAAAAAAACCTGGGAAATGATTGAGAATCAGGTGAGTAAACTGTTTTCTTTTTTTTTTTGTTTTTGCCAGTGAAGGTCGAAGATGAAACTTTAAAAGTAGCCAATAAAACATTGTTTTCTTTAATTCGGAAGCGCTTCTAATAATTTCTTTAAATTATCTGTGTTCTGTCTTATTCAATGCTTTTCTACTTTTTACCACTGAACTGTTTTCCTTGTTCTACCACAAGGTTGGTACGTAATATCAAGAGTGTTTCCTCCTCTGCTGTTATAGGAGGATGAGGAACTCTATTTGCTTTTGATAAGCTGCCTTCATATATCCAGAGTGGACAGTGTTCCTTTTTCATCTTGACAACTGTTCAGTAATTTGATGTCTTCAAAACAGTTGAGGGGCATTGTTCAGTGCATTCTGCTAGCAAAATTGCTTGCTTTCACGCGATCTGATTCATCTTTGTTTCCTTGTCATTCTTTATATGCTTTTTATCCCTCCTTGATTTAGTTTAGGTTTGAATTTTGCTCCTTTATTTTCTGCCACGTGTTTTGTGGTAGCCATTCTGTATTTTTCTTTTTGACTAAATGCTTCTTAGCACCTTTTGAGTGAAATCTTTCCTTACCTTTCCATATGCTTTTTACTGTGTCACCATCATTACTTTAACACAATTGCTGGACCTTTTCTAATGTGTTTTCAATGCTGCCTAATCATGAGACAGCTGAAAAGTCCCACTTTCCCCTCTTGTATATGCACAGGAGCATTTGCAGCCCTTGCTAATGGCAGCATCAGCAGCATCCTGCTGCCATCCCTTTTCTTTGCTTTGGTCGGGCTGTGAGAAACTTCAGAAAGCAGCGTTAGCTTTTTTTCTTTGTTTGTTTTTGAGACGTTTCACAGCTCATTCCCTGTCTTTTCTTAAAAGAGGTGGGAGGAGACATCGTGAGAAGTTGTTAAATATATTGGTGCAATACTTGGAAAACTTGATTTACATTTCTTTGGAAATTCAAAATGTAATAATTCTGGGTTGGGATGGCTGTCCTTTGACACAAGGGACTCCATTAATGCAAACTTGTGATTTCCTAAAGATATTTTGAAATGCTGACAAACCTTGCTGCTATATTAATCACGTACAGTGTTTATTTTAATCTATTTGTAAAGCTCAAGTCTTAAAGTTATCTCTTTTGTTTTGTTTCTAGCCACAGAGTCCTTCAACTATGCAAGAGGCAGAATTAAATACAAGTCTAGTGACCTTATCACCTGCGTCAGCCAATGACTATGTCAGCCTCCTAAATACGTATTCACAAAAGACGTTACAGAAAGTTGAATATCCTAACAGAAACTGTACTGGAGCCGCCCATGCCCCCATGTAAGATGTACTTTGTCTTGGTACTCCCTTTTAATACTTCTATGTGTTTCCTAACACTACCATTAGTTCCCCTGAGTAGTGTTAGACGAATCTTTAGAAACACAGTAAGAATTTGGAGGTAGTCTGGAGAGAATCCAGTGGAGCGCCATTAAGGTGGTTAAGGAATTGGAGGATACAGCATAGGAGGGGGGAGGCTTAGAAGAGTGAGGTTTTTTAGCTGGGAGAAGAGATGTCATGATTATAAAATGGTAGTCAGTGTTGACAAATTGTCAGTTATTTTGGTTGTAGCTCTGGCACGTTTGTGGACCCCTTGGCATTTATTTTGGAGACCCCTAAGAACCAAGTGCCAAAGAGAGTCTGCTTGTGTCCCCTTCTGTATGTATTGCAGTGAGTTGTAGAAACATTCCAATTAATGACAGCTGAGGGATGATAAACAATATCTACATATTTCGACTCTTGCAATATCTGCTGGAAAAATCACCTCTTCCCCTGCAAAATCAGACATTTTAAAAACTAAACTGCAGATAATTTGTGCTTGTGGGTGCATATGATATGATGCTTTGAGGAGTTCAACCTTAAAAAACACTGAATATTGACTCTCTGAAAATTGGTTAGCTGGAAGGCATGTCAAATTAGTTATCTACCATTATTAATGAGATTAAATGTATATTGGAAATACTGTCCTGAAGATGTATGTTTCATATTTCCATTCTGTAACGTCAGTTGACTGTAGTGTTTAAAATCATTAAATTAAGGCTTGTCATATGGGATCTAAGACNCTAGTGGGAGGTGTCCCTGCCCAGGGCAGGGGGGGCTGGAACTAGATGATCTTTAAGGTCCCTTCCAACCCAAACCATTCCATGATTCTATGTGCAGCCAAAGCAAAATAAAGAATTTACTCACTACTTCCCATTGTCAGGCAGATGTTTGCCCATTTCCAGGAAGGCAGGGCTTCATCAGGTGTAATGGTTGCATGGGAAGACAAACATTATAACCCCAAGTGTCTCCTTCCTTATTCCCCCAGCTCTTATTGCTGAACGCAGTGCTATATGGCATGGAATATCCCTCTGGCTAGCTGCTCTGTCCCTTCCCAAGTTCTCACACACCCCAGCCTACTTACTGGAGAGCCAGAACAGGGAAAAAGAAGAAAAAGCTTTGATGCTGTGCAAACACTGTGCAGCAGTAGGTAAAACATTGCTGTTACATTTTAATCCCAAATCTGCAACACAGCACTGTACCAGCTGCTGTGAAGGATGTTAGCTGCATCCCAGCCAAACCCAGTACAGCCAGTCCCAAGCTGCCTCAGCTCCCTGTTGTGACTCCTGGAGCTGCTGCCTGGGAAGTGGTGTGTGCAGTGGAGGGGGCAGGGATCAGTGGTTGAGTGTGGAAGGACAGTGCTGATTTTTTAGTTTGTTTTTTGGAACTGCCTTTAAATTCACATCTCGTGAAGCATTACATGTGGTTTCTTGCACTTACTAAATAGCATATGTAGCAGTGTTTCAAAGCTGAGCATAATATGATGTCTGGATCCATGAAATCAGTATTAGCTAATCTTTCCTCTCCATACAGTTTTGTAGTGCTGAGATGTGTCCTGGCATTAGGGCTTCACCACCTTGCCTACAGCAATGCTGACCTCATGCATTCTTTTGCTTTTAAAAATTTAAATAATTTTGCTTTTAAAAAGCAGCTAAACGTTTAAAAATATCTCTAGAACAAATAAAGTGCATGCATTTGTGGCTAGGGAGGAAACATTTAAAAATATTTCTACTAAAGGATTATGATATAATAAATTAGGTATAATAGATATTAGATATAATAAAAACACATGAATATCTCCACAGTTAACTTATAGCGCTTTGTAGATAATAAAAAGAAAGTTGAACCTGAAAATGTTATTAAGTACATATGAGACAAAATGCAACAATGTTTTAGAAAATTTCCTTTATTGCAGGTTCACAGTTGTGGTTAAAATAGACAATGTAGAATATGGTACAGGCACTGGTAAAAATAAGAAGGAAGCAAAAGCAGCAGCAGCAAAAAAAACCTGGGAAATGATTGAGAATCAGGTGAGTAAACTGTTTTCTTTTTTTTTTTGTTTTTGCCAGTGAAGGTCGAAGATGAAACTTTAAAAGTAGCCAATAAAACATTGTTTTCTTTAATTCGGAAGCGCTTCTAATAATTTCTTTAAATTATCTGTGTTCTGTCTTATTCAATGCTTTTCTACTTTTTACCACTGAACTGTTTTCCTTGTTCTACCACAAGGTTGGTATGTAATATCAAGAGTGTTTCCTCCTCTGCTGTTATAGGAGGATGAGGAACTCTATTTGCTTTTGATAAGCTGCCTTCATATATCCAGAGTGGACAGTGTTCCTTTTTCATCTTGACAACTGTTCAGTAATTTGATGTCTTCAAAACAGTTGAGGGGCATTGTTCAGTGCATTCTGCTAGCAAAATTGCTTGCTTTCACGCGATCTGATTCATCTTTGTTTCCTTGTCATTCTTTATATGCTTTTTATCCCTCCTTGATTTAGTTTAGGTTTGAATTTTGCTCCTTTATTTTCTGCCACGTGTTTTGTGGTAGCCATTCTGTATTTTTCTTTTTGACTAAATGCTTCTTAGCACCTTTTGAGTGAAATCTTTCCTTACCTTTCCATATGCTTTTTACTGTGTCACCATCATTACTTTAACACAATTGCTGGACCTTTTCTAATGTGTTTTCAATGCTGCCTAATCATGAGACAGCTGAAAAGTCCCACTTTCCCCTCTTGTATATGCACAGGAGCATTTGCAGCCCTTGCTAATGGCAGCATCAGCAGCATCCTGCTGCCATCCCTTTTCTTTGCTTTGGTCGGGCTGTGAGAAACTTCAGAAAGCAGCGTTAGCTTTTTTTCTTTGTTTGTTTTTGAGACGTTTCACAGCTCATTCCCTGTCTTTTCTTAAAAGAGGTGGGAGGAGACATCGTGAGAAGTTGTTAAATATATTGGTGCAATACTTGGAAAACTTGATTTACATTTCTTTGGAAATTCAAAATGTAATAATTCTGGGTTGGGATGGCTGTCCTTTGACACAAGGGACTCCATTAATGCAAACTTGTGATTTCCTAAAGATATTTTGAAATGCTGACAAACCTTGCTGCTATATTAATCACGTACAGTGTTTATTTTAATCTATTTGTAAAGCTCAAGTCTTAAAGTTATCTCTTTTGTTTTGTTTCTAGCCACAGAGTCCTTCAACTATGCAAGAGGCAGAATTAAATACAAGTCTAGTGACCTTATCACCTGCGTCAGCCAATGACTATGTCAGCCTCCTAAATACGTATTCACAAAAGACGTTACAGAAAGTTGAATATCCTAACAGAAACTGTACTGGAGCCGCCCATGCCCCCATGTAAGATGTACTTTGTCTTGGTACTCCCTTTTAATACTTCTATGTGTTTCCTAACACTACCATTAGTTCCCCTGAGTAGTGTTAGACGAATCTTTAGAAACACAGTAAGAATTTGGAGGTAGTCTGGAGAGAATCCAGTGGAGCGCCATTAAGGTGGTTAAGGAATTGGAGGATACAGCATAGGAGGGGGGAGGCTTAGAAGAGTGAGGTTTTTTAGCTGGGAGAAGAGATGTCATGATTATAAAATGGTAGTCAGTGTTGACAAATTGTCAGTTATTTTGGTTGTAGCTCTGGCACGTTTGTGGACCCCTTGGCATTTATTTTGGAGACCCCTAAGAACCAAGTGCCAAAGAGAGTCTGCTTGTGTCCCCTTCTGTATGTATTGCAGTGAGTTGTAGAAACATTCCAATTAATGACAGCTGAGGGATGATAAACAATATCTACATATTTCGACTCTTGCAATATCTGCTGGAAAAATCACCTCTTCCCCTGCAAAATCAGACATTTTAAAAACTAAACTGCAGATAATTTGTGCTTGTGGGTGCATATGATATGATGCTTTGAGGAGTTCAACCTTAAAAAACACTGAATATTGACTCTCTGAAAATTGGTTAGCTGGAAGGCATGTCAAATTAGTTATCTACCATTATTAATGAGATTAAATGTATATTGGAAATACTGTCCTGAAGATGTATGTTTCATATTTCCATTCTGTAACGTCAGTTGACTGTAGTGTTTAAAATCATTAAATTAAGGCTTGTCATATGGGATCTAAGACTTTATTCCATGTTGTATTTTACAGGTTTTCTTTTAGCTGTACAATTAGTGGTGTTGTGTATGGAATTGGCACTGGGACTTCTGTAGCTGCTGCAAAACAAGCTGCTGCAAAACAAGCATATGAGAAGCTAACAGTATGTGCTATATTTAACCTTAAGATGGAAGTTTAATTCTTGTAGCTTTATGAACAGATTTCCTCATTGTATTTAAAAGCATATTCCATAGATTGCACTTAAGAGGGAAACAATCCATATTTTGGTGGGTTGATGGGGCTACAGGATTCTATGGGTAAAATTTATGTTGTGTTTCTATATTCAGTCGCTGGATGAAGAAACCCTAGCAGTCGATATCTCTGTGTATTTCAGAATATGCTCTGATATGTTGTCATTCAAGGATCCACATATATTAAAAATTTCTGGATCCTGACTACTGTATTATACTGGCCGTCTCCTGTGTGAAGTGTTGTCGAGCTGACTGGCTATGAACATAAATTTTTTACTGCCTTCTGTTGAATCGAAAATCTATTGTGAAATGTGAGAAAGGCAAAAGCAGGAGTGAGAATCAACAGGACTTGCCTTCTGTAGTGTTCCAAGGCAGCGTCTAGTGAAGCAATTGCGAAGACCATCCTCTGGAGAGCAGAGTTGTTGTTTTAATGTTGGTAATTGTATTGCCATGGGTGCACAAAATTGTCAGAATTCTAATAGTGATCCGAGCCCACTTCTCAAATGCACAGAACAGTATATATGAACTAACTTAAATGAAGTGTAGTTTAAAGGGAAGGAAGGCAGTATGGAGGAGAAAGAAATCTTTTTTACTTTAAGTACTTTTTTCATTATTTGGCTGTTTATGGTGAATTTTAGATGCTTCTTTTATTGTTGGTTTTTAGTTAACCATGTAATTAATAGCCTATTATAGCTCTAGGATCCTTCCTTAATATTTTCCTGTGTTGTGAGCTCATGAGTCTGCATTTTTGTCAAAGTCTGAAATTTACTACCTCAAGCAGAACCTCTGTAGTAATTATTCTAAATTTGGTGCGGGTTGTTTTGGTTTGGTTTTAATTTTTATTAATTCTCAGCGACATCTGTGTAACAAACAAAATGTAATTAGCGAAAAGTAGCAAAAGCCCAGTACTCCTGAATTCCAAAAAAATTAATTTTGTTTGTTGGCTGTCATTGAAATGTAAATGCTTCTTTATTTTTTTTTTTACTTTTTGTCAGGTTGTGGTCTGTAACAATTGTAGGTGTTGCTTTTAATGTTACATGTGTGCTCTTATGACATGGTGGAAAAAAAAAGGGGGGGAAGAACCTCTACTAAGTATTTAGGATTAACGTTTTTAGTCAAACCCAATTTAATAATCCAGGTTTTGCAGGGTTTTCACACTGAAGACACGGAATGTCTTTTTGTACAGATGCAGTTCTCCTGATTACATATACCAAAGCCTATATGTATCTCCTTTTCCACACAGAACATTGCATATGCGGTAAACAATGAAGACATTTGCTTTTAATAACTGTTATTCCTATCCTGATTTTTAATAGATCCCAGACTCTACTTCTGCAATTGTGTCTAAATAGTCTCAATATGAGTGGGAAAATGTCTTCAGGGCCCTGTGTCCTCTGGGTGGAAGTTAGGCAGATGCCTTTCTTCTGCAGGGCTTTCAATGTTCAGTGCAGTTGCCAACTTCCATTTAGGACCTTGTAGTCTTCCCTCCCCCCTATTTGAATGGCATCTTTTGCACTAGGGATTATTTTTTTTTAAGTGATTTTGTTAACCATTCTTGGTTTTTCTTTTTTCAGATGGAAAAGGAAAAATGTAACAGCAATTCTATGTTTAGTGATCATAGTAATTCCTCTCAAGTGCCAACTCCGTCTGACTCCAAGTAAGCTGTGTTCACTGATAATGTGATAACAAAATGTATTTATTAATCTTAGAGGGTCACGTGATCTATTTCTAAACAAAATCTGTCGTAGTCTCTTTATTGCAGTATAAAGTCATTTAATTTGAGCTTATATTTCTTAGACTTTAGAGCAAAATTTGTTGTACTTGTGCAATTGTATTCAAATCCTTATGGGTTAGCTTATAATAATTTTAAAGCTTTCTGATATATTTATATTTTGCCATGAGTAGTTCTTTCAGAAGCATTTTTACTGTGATGAAAACGGAATAACCTACTTCATTCAGTAGCATTATTTCATGCCATTTTTAACACTCATTTTCCTATTGTGACACTCCTGTGAACTCAGTGTAATTCAATTTCGGTATTTCCCTGTGCTCCACATCCCGCTTTCTTCTCTGTTGTTTTCTTTTTTTTTTTTCTGTTTTCGTTCTCCATAAGTCTTCATTTCCACCAAAGGGAAAATTTGCTGAGCGAAAGAAAATGAACATGCATAACATTTCCTTAGGTCCAGCCTTTGTGTCCAGCAGTTAATTTGACTGTAGTGCCACAACCACTTCTTTTATGTTGGTGTGATGGTAAAGCAAGCTGATACATACAGTGCTAGAGGTGGCTGCACTGCCTTGAAATATAAATCTGTATTTAACCTGTTTAATTAAAGGATGTGATAGAATATATCTCATACAGATACCATGATATTGTATCATAGAAATAGAGTCTATTAAAAATGTTATTATTTTATTAGTTTTCCAGCATAGACCTTTGTAGTTTACATCGGCCATGATTGTTAATGCTTTTTCAGGTTCTGCTTTTAAAAGCTGTATTTTTTTATGCTTCTTCTTTTCTTGTGGCAATCATTTTATTTATGATTGTGTTACTTTCACCTAAAACTAGTCTAGACTCAGCTGCAAAGTTGAAAGAAAAAATAAAGGACATGGCAGTATGTGAAAAACCTTCACCTTCTCAGGTATAGTATGAAAATGGTTTTCCTTAGAACTATATTTTAGACACTGAATAGAGCAAGCTTCTTGACAGAGTGTGCGTCAGTTTGTTCCTTTATCCACTAATCACTAGAAAACACATGTGCATTTTTCCTAAGAATATTCAGTGCTTACTGCTAACCATTAATCATTTACTGCTGTACTGTGGGCCCAATTTATGTACTGTTGACCAAACAGGGAGTACTCCCAAGAAAGGGGATGAATCTAAGCTTGTATTTTCCTGTGTGAAGAATGATGATACCATATATAGCATATGTGAAAAATTTTAAGCTAAGATATGGCTTCATTCTTATTACATTGTTTATATAAGGTATGAACACATTTCTGCATGATTCCTAGATATATTCGCAGAGACATTTTAAACTAAGTATAGTGAAAATATTGAGGATATCTCTCTTAGTGTTTTTTTCTGTTTTTGACATAGAGAAACGCAGAAAGTTCTGCCCTGAAACCCAAAAGGTATGTGTTAATTCTCGGTAGCTATTTCCCATAAACTATATTGGAAACCACTTTAGCATTTCTATATTTAGCAAAGAAATGCCATCCTTGGGAAGTACATTTCTTTTCTCTTGTCATATATTAGAAAAACAGCTCCTAAGTTTTGCTTTTATCCTTATTAAAGAAAATTGGCAGTTAATTTTGATAATGCAAGAAACCAGGAACAGGAAAAAAAGATGGCAGAGTCAGATGAAAGTCTGGCAGATGTGGACACAAATACCAGTGTGGAAAATGGAAGTCTATACACTGTGAATGAAAGGTAAGAATAATTTATTTTTTTTTTAATAAGATGTGTATGGCAGTTACAGTATCTAGTGCTCTAGATTTGTTTCTTTATAATACAATTTGAGAAAATACTGCTGTAAAAATAACTTTCAAAGAAAATTGGTATTTGAGAATATTATTTTTTTTTCTGCGCATTTCAATTATAATATAGCAACTGACATGCAATGGTATTTAATACTTACAATCAAAAGTAATTTGTAAGAAGATGTGAGGGTAATTACCCTACATAGTTTCCAGGGTCAGATTCTGTTGTTTTTTTAATCTTCAAGACTATGATTTAGACCTGTATAGGTGCTGGGTGATCCCTGTAGAATGATATTTCAGCAGATGTATTAGATCTGTCAGGATAATTTTTATATCTTGTAAATTTAATGTTAAGTATGCTTGTTATATATCTGTGTTTTTGTTTTGATTTGTTTTTTTAAGATTTCTTGAGAGTTTTGAAAATATAAAGCCTATTGGTGATGGCGGTTTTGGGAATGTTTTCAAAGCAACAGGAAAGCTTGATAAGAGAACCTATGCAGTCAAACGAGTTTGCTTCACAAAGTATGTACTGTGTATTTACTTCTGGTTTTGATTTTAGGACAACCTAAGTACTAGGTTTTAGTACTTTGTTTTGACTCTTTAATAACCCTAGGAGCATTTAAGCCATTTGCAGTATTAATTGTCCATTCTTTCTGGTAAACTATTTTCTTTATTTCTATGTGAAGCTCAAAATAGCATGCAACTTTGCTAGTTTTGGTATGCACTGGAATAACTTCATATGCAGCTGTAAAAAAGTAGATTTATTAAGTTCAATTTTCTCTGAACACACTAGTGCTGTTGTAATATTGCAAAATGCGTTTGAAGAAAACCTGCTGATTAATAGAACATTGAAAGCAGTACTGTTACTTTTGATGGGTTACATGGAAAATTTACTTATCAGTAATGCATAATGACAATAATTAGGGAAAATAGAGAAAAATGAAAGTAATACATTTTGTGGTTTGTAATTGTAAAATTCTTTATATAATCCATTATTCTCACACTGTGTTACTTGTCCCTTATAAATCCCAACAGAGAATCATAGCATGGTTTGGGTTGGGCAGGGACACCTCATACTAGACCAAGCTGCCCAAAGCCCCATCCAGGAATGATGATCTTAATTTTTTTTTTTAAAGTAATTTTCTGTAACCAGTACCTAGTGGAGTATTTTATCAGCGGCTACAAAACTTTAATTTCTTTTAAGTAATCTATTTGAAAAGTTTCAAGTTGTTGGAGATTCTTGTCCCTTATATTGTGTAACTGCCCTTCAAATTATTGTGTTCTTCACAAATATATGTTATTTTCATTTGTATTGCAATCCTGAGAACTATACTAAAAAAGAGTCTACTGATTACACTGCTGGTCTGCTGATGGGTTTGAACTTACTCCACTAGGTGATGTTACAAGTGCAGACAAACTTAGTAATAGCTCTTCATGAGTATTTGCTCTGATTTCTGTATACGTAAACAAATTTCAGAGATGAAAAGAAAAAATGGGTGTTTGCTACATTGTGTTTGGCTACCTAATGTAATTACACATTGCAACTATCTGCTTTTTTCAGCTTTTTTTTTGGGTGGGGCTTTCCTTTCTAATATGGTTAAAATGTGTTTGCACTTTGAATAACTAAGCAGAGGAAAGAAAGCTCACAGAATTTGTAACTACAATTTTGAACTTGTCTGGAGGAGAATATTATGTTCTTTTTCTAAATTAACGTAAAATTATCTGTATACTGCTACTTGATATCATGTCTTTTCTTTAACCTAATAATAAAGTTTTATAGGGAGATGCCATTTGATTTTGTTTTTCTTTTTTTCCCCTTCAAATAGGAATGTACTGCGTGAAGTAAAAGAACTTGCAAAACTTCAGCATGAAAACATAGTGCGGTATTCTTGCAGCTGGCAAGGGTATGACTATGTAACTGACCCATACAGAAGGTAACTACAAGACAGTAGTTGGCACTCAGAAACTTGTCTGCCATAGTGAATTTTGTGTTGTAAAAGAAAGGCTGATGATTGGTTATAAAGCATTATAGAAAGATGAATGCATACACATACTTAGATAGTTCTGCTAGGAAAAAAGGCACAGCACTTTTCGGCAGCAGGCCGTATATAATTAAGTATATTTATATCTTATTTCCCTTGATGAATAAGATACGTTATATAGTTTTATCTTTCTCCTCTTTCTGAATATACAGAACTTGTTGAATCTGTAGAGGAGTGTAAGAGCGCAGAACTCAAAATCTGGGGCTAGAATTAACAACAGAAACTAAAAAATTGTCTGGCAGTTGGCTGCCAAAATCCTGATTGGAAGTTTCCTTTTTTTTAGTAAGTACTGGTCAGCCAGTAGCTCTCATAGATTTAATTATTTCTCTACGTTAGCGTTTTAACCGTGATGCCTGAAACATTTTGGTTGTTGAGAACAGAAATACAAAATGAGATGTTCTTTCATTTAAGGTAGTCTTTCAACACTAAGACTTCTGGGAAGACAGTGGTGAGAGTTTTACTCGTAAGTCAGATTATTAACTTTTCAAAGCCTCTGTGGTAGGGTTTTTTCACTAGCTATAAATTCATACCCTTCAGCTAGGTTGCCACACTTACCTACAGTCATAAAATATTAATGGCTTCAAAGTTATGGTTGGCATGATATCTGTTCATTGTTCTCAGTAAGTGAGGAATAAAACGGGGGGAAAAAACTCTCGTATCAAAACCCATATTGGACCCTCAGTATCACTTACGCATTTTATATTGAACAGTTATTGGGTAAAAGACAGAAACCAAGTCCTCAAATGTGAAGTCCCAGCCTGGTATTCCACTGAGTGCCCTGACCTCAAGGCTACAGAGAGTACAGAGCCACTTCATGCTTGTTTTTTTAATGCCTCAGGTGGCTTTATTTCAGGGCACTCAGATCACACAGTGCAAGGAGGAAAAAGTGGTGCCGCCCCCTCTTCATGTTGTCCTTCCCCTCACCAGCTCCAGCCTCAGCCTATCCTATGGGCCGATGGTGAGGGAACTCTTTTGGAAAGTGTGAGGCTATCAGGCGGGTGAATGTGTTTCATCTAGATTTCCAGATCTCAGGTGGGTTTCTCTAACTCACAGACTGATGTCACACCACGCTACCTTCTTGGAGGGAGCGAGGTTGAAAGAATGTCATCATTCTGGGTAAAGAGAAAGGCTAATGCTGTTTGTTGAGCAGAATACAGAATACTTGCCAGGGACTTGCAGCAGTTCCTAGAGGGCAAGATGGGAGCCAAGGACAGTGCTGTTTCTCTCTCTACAGGATATGCCTCTAGATATGAGGGGACCAGAGTTTGAGCTCTTGGAAATCTTTCATTGTGTATGAGGAAGCAAGCAAAATGTTAGGAATATTCCAGATGTACATAGCAAACGAGCAGGGATTCTTTGGCTTGCAGTTCTATTTATTTATAGGATCTAGGATCTTTTTTAAAATCCAGAGACTTGCAGATTTTGTTTTGGGGAAGTCCAAAAATAATAACAATTAACAAAAAGTGTTTTTAAGAATCATAGAATCATAGAATCGGTGAGGTTGGAAGGGACCTTTAAGATCATCAAGTCCAACCATTAACCTGCCCTGACAAAAACCCCTTCTAAACCATGTCCCTAAGTACCTCATCTACCCTTTTCTTAAACACCTCCAGGGATGGTGAATCCACCACCTCCCTGGGCAGCCTATTCCAATGTTTAATAACCCTTTCAGTGAAAAAATGTTTCCTGATATCCAATCTAAACCTGCCCTGACATAACTTGAACCCGTTTCCTCTTGTCCTATCCCTTGTCACCAGGGAGAAGAGGTCAGCCCCCATCTCTCTACAACCTCCTTTCAGGTAGTTGTAGAGGGTGATGAGGTCTCCCCTCAGCCTCCTCTTCTCCAGGCTAAACAACCCCAGTTCCCTCAGTCGTTCCTCATAAGGTTTGTCCTCCAGACCCCTCACCAGCTTCGTAGCCCTCCTCTGGACACGCTCCAACACCTCAATGTCCTTCCTGTAGTGAGGGGCCCAAAACTGAACGCAGTACTCGAGGTGGGGCCTCACCAGTGCCGAGTACAGGGGGATGATCACTTCCCTAGTCCGGCTCACCACACTATTCCTGATACAGGCCAGGATGCTGTTGGCCTTCTTGCCCACCTGGGCACACTGCTGGCTCATATCCAGCCGGCTGGCCACCAACACCCCCAGGTCCCTTTCTGCCGGGCAGCTTTCGAGCCACTCCGCCCCGAGCCTGTAGCGCTGCTTGGGGTTGTTGTGACCCAAGTGCAGGACCCGGCACTTGGCCTTGTTGAACCTCATGCCATTGGCCTCAGCCCATCGATCCAGCCTGTCCAGATCCCTCTGCAGAGCCAACCTACCCTCCAGCAGATCAACACTCCCGCCTAGTTTAGTGTCATCTGCAAACTTACTGAGGGTGCATTCGATCCCCTCGTCCAGATCATTGATAAAGCTATTAAAGAGAACCGGCCCCAGCACCGATCCCTGGGAGACACCACTTGTGACTGGACACCAACTGGATTTAACTCCATTTACCACCACTCTCTGGGCACGGCCATCCAGCCAGTTCTTTACCCAGCGAAGAGTACACTTGTCCAGGCCATGAGCAGCCAGTTTCTCCAGGAGAATGCTGTGGGAAACGGTGTCAAAAGCTTTGCAAAAATCCAGGTAGATGACATCCACAGCTTTTCCCTCATCCACCAAGTGGGTCACCTTATCATAGAAGGAGATCAGGTTTGACAGGCATGACCTGCCTTTCATGAACCCATGCTGACTGGGCCTGATCACCCTGTTCTCCTGCATGTGCCGTGTCATGGCACTGAGGATGAGCTGTTCCATGACCTGTGAATCATTGATGGCTTGGGAGGAATTGTAACTTGTCAATTTCAATATGGTACATAATTTTCTTTTGCAGCAAGAAGTCAGACCAACAAATTCACTGTCTTTTCATCCAAATGGAATTATGTGAACAAGGGCCACTGGATAACTGGATTGAAAAGAACAGAGAAAAGCAAAAGTATCACAAGATGGCACATAACATATTTTTACAAATACTGGAAGGAGTGAAATACATCCATTCTAAAGAGTTAATTCATCGAGACCTTAAGGTAAGTAGGATAGGCCATAAAAAAAATATTAGATAAAAATAGTACTGGAATTTCAGAAAATGTTAAATCTTTCTAGTCTTTGCTTAGTCTGTTATGTACCCTTGTAGTGTGCCTCTTCTGATATTGCTAGTGATTAATTTTTTTTTCACAAACTGCCTGGACTTCATCCTAAAATCAGAAGGTAAACTGGAGGATCTCAGAATGTAGTAGTTCAAAAAACAACAGTAGTCATCATTAACAGACATTTTCACTGTATTATGTATTACTGGGTAACAAGACTGCTTATTGAAAAAAGAAATACTAACTTTACTTGATAAAATAATTAAAAGAAAGTGTAAATATGAGTCTAGGAAGTTTGCTCTTGCCATATTGTAAAGGGATAGTTTCTCTATTCTAATACATACTGTTTGATAACAACATACTTCTAATTGCTCTTCTATAACATACGCATACAAATATTTGAGTGCTACTTCTTGGAATAGAATTTCAGCCTCTACAAGTGTACAATCATAAAAAGATTTTATTTCAGTATAAACATTATAAAGGACAAAGTTGCAAGCCTTCAGGTCTTCATACACCAGCTGTAATGTTGCTTGCAGAGTTTTAAATCATTTGTTTTGCGAAAAAGTCATTGGTGTGGTGATGTTCCTAAAACCGGCTGTACTGGGTCACAGTAAATGTTGATCTAGGATGCTCTTCTCGTATAGCAGCAAATTCCAAATGACTAGAGAGTATTAGAGCTCAGAGATGACACAGTGATGCTGTCCTTGATGCATATTCCATGGGTGCCTCATCCCTGGAAGTGTTCAAGGCCAGGTTGGATGGGGCTTTGAGCAGCCTGGGCCAGTGGGAGGTGTCCCTGCCCAGGGCAGGGGGAGTTGGAACTGGATGATCTTTAAGGTCCCTTCCAACTCTAACCATTCCATGATTCTATGATATTCCTTTGCTCTCAAGACTTCCAGTAACCCAAAGTTTATGGACTTCTTGAGGCAGAGATTGAAATCTCTTGCATTTTGCATTCATAGTGTACTTCTGCTCATGTTCACTGCCCACTTTTAGAATCTTCTCTTATGGACAGGTATGTTCTTATTTTCTAGAGCTTTACTGGAACGAACCACAAATACACCCCAATTATTTTCCCTAGATGCCTGGGAAAAAGAGGCGTAATAAGTGCCTCTTCTCCTCACCCACTAATTTTTAGCTCTTCCCACTCACGTGCTATGTATTTTCTTGCTCTTTCAGTCCTACTTTATTTTCATCTCAGCTCAATCTCCTACTTTTCCCTATTCCTATGAACCTGCTGCCCCAGTCCCTTATCCACAGCATCTGGCTATAACCTGCTTCCAAGTCCTATTGCTAACTTGTCTGTCTGCATGTGAATTTAGGAACTTTTCTCCCCACTTTGATCTGCTGTCAACTTAGATGCTTGGACATCTGAGATCTCCATGTCCCAGAATGAAAGCTGCAGGATAGGTTCAAGCTGAAATTAATCCCATTTGTTCCTGGTATGAATGGAGTCTTCAAATAGTGTAGCCAGGTATAGGTACTATATTAAGTGTGTGTGGACACGGTCAAACTTGAACAGAAGAACTGCACTGGGATGTCCTAACTCTGCAACTGACAGTACAGATAATCCTCCTGTGCCTGGGAGAAACCATTATTTGAGTGGCGTTCCATGTGAGTCTAAATGCTTTGCCCAAGTGGATCAAATCCCAGGGCTAGGATTGGAGACTAAAAAGCAGTTCTGAATAGGAAATGTTATATGCACAATGTATTTGAAGAGTATTAAAGCTTGATGTAGTTATGACTCAGCTGGTGGAAAAAAAAGTTGCAGCTACTGTGGCATCTACTACTTTAAATTTAGTTTGTGTTTTTAAAAATTAATTGAACTTTTTTCTGTTTGCTACCACATCAGTTTCTTAATGCTAATTTCTGTGAACAGTTATAAAATTTTCTGGGGACTGCTTCTGTGTCTGATTATGCTTGACAATAAACCTTGGTCATATTGTGGTGTGTTTTTTTTTTTTTTAAATATATAGCCTCAGAATATATTCGTATCACATGAAGATAAAATAAAAATAGGTGACTTTGGTCTTGTGACTTCTGTGGCATACGGGACTCTGACTAGGAACAGGGGAACAGAATCGTATATGGCACCAGAACAGGTAATTATCCCGCTGTATTAGTGTCTCTATAACTGGATTTGCATTAAAAACTCAGCATTGGATGTTCTCAAACCTAATTTAACTAAACCAAGTTGCCTAAACTTCCGTGGTATGACTGTATACAAAGCTAACTGTATTCTGGAGAAAGCTGTCTGCAAGTGTTGATTTTATTTTCCTGTGCTAAGGGTGAGAGACTGCGTGCTGTAGGAAATGCTCTTGCAAAACCATGCTGCCGTGTATTTCAATTTGGATTTAGGGCCTCTGTTCACTGTGGCACTTGAGTCCTTCTATTTGTTTCATTATTTGTGACAGAGAGATATTGGCATGCCTTATCTATACAGGTCTGTAGAAGTCTTGATTTTAGTCTGCTTAATGTGACATAATAGTCACTGTTTAACAGTTCTGTAGCAGAAAGGGTTTACAACTAATAATGAGATCAAGTAGGGCCCGTCCTGTAGCCTTGGGCTGGAAATTTCTACCAACTTAAGGTTTTGCTTTAAGATGTGCTATCCAGTTGGATTTGATGCCTATGTTTTTATTCTCATCTTTGTAGTTTGGGGACAAGTATGGAACAGAAGTAGATATTTATGCACTGGGATTAATTTGGTTTGAAATTCTTTCGGCACTTAGTCATCATGAGAAAAGTAAGGTATGTAATCTTTAAATTTAAAAAAAAAAACCCCTCCCACTGTCACTCTTTTGCCTTGTACCTGGTATCGCACACTAGAAGCAATCTGTATATCTGAAGTACTGTCTCCATTTACACTTTCACCTTGATTCTTTTCTGTAAGAGACCCAAGTCCTCACACCTCGGTTGAAATGTAATAACTGAAGTAAAGAAATATTACTGGTTTTGTTTCACTTATGTCCAAGTCACATACATACACATCAAAGCCGAGCATGCTAAAGACTACTGTCTAGCAAAAAAGATTTCAAGTTTCTGATAAATCTTTTTGTTTGATCAGAGTATTTGAAGGGAATATTTTTCTAATTTTAGAAAATAAGAATTATGAATGGGAGAGTTTTGTCTCTGCCATGGTCTTGTCTTCATTGCACACGGGAGCAAGAACAAAATGTCTATAAAGCCCAAACACTTGCAGTTTTCCAGAATGAAAACAGAAGTGATTTGGAATATGTAGCTTTAATTGAAAAATATTTTACTTCCAAAAGAAAACCAGTGTTACTTAAGCTTTTTTTGAAAAGGTATCTTTTATGTGTCTTTTGCTTTTTCTTGGTACTTTGAACATTATTAATGTAACAGCTCATATGCTCAAATCTACGTATTTGTAGGACAGCAACTTAACTGCTGAGTATCTTGTCTAAAGTAATGATAAGCTCTATGTACACAGTTGGACCCAAAAGCTCTCTAACACTTTTTACCTTGGTCCTTTTGCCAATAAAGCCATACCAGTGTGTCTGCTCCACTCGCAGGTCCAACTCGGCTCTCTTTAGCTACCTTGTAGCTAAGACATCTTGTTCCTGCTTAGCGCTGACTGTGCAAATGCATCCACACTCCCACAGTATTTACAGTGAAAAGGGGAAGACCAATGATTTAGTCTTGTTTCCTTAAAGCATGAAAATCTTGTGTCTGTAGGCAGGTGGGGAAGTCAGGTGGATGTAACGTGTTAGGATGGTCTTCAGCTGCTCCATTAGTTTAAAAAATAATCCCACTTAATCTCCTGCTGAAGAGCAGGAAAAAACCTGAAGTTGATAGGAGCTGTTGTTTTACTGACTATAAGGAGTTGCTAGGACAGGCTGCAGCATCCATAAGACTAGCTAATGATTCAGGATGCATTGCAAAGCGTGCAAGCATATGCCCGTCATATTCTTCAGACACACATTACACTAGTTAACAGCAAAGTGAATGATGTGGACTGCTCTGTTTACCAGACAGCCACAACACGTGGAAAAATACAGCTGTTAAGCAGAAACAACTTCTGGAAGCATATAATTAGAAATTCTCTATATGTTAGTTGCTTTGAACTCCACATAGCAGTTTCTGCAGACACAGAAATAAGAGTGTGGTACTGAACAAGGTAAAAGGGAGGAAGTACACCTGCCTGACTTGCAAATCGTACCATCCAAAGTAGAAATGTAGTTGTCTTGCCTTTTTTTGTGTGTGTGTGTGTGTATGTAATGTGGCAAGAGGATATAAACCCACTACTTTTAAATTAAGGAAAGAAGGATAATGCTTCTGAAAGAGAGAGGATTGCTGAAACAAACGCATCATTAAAGAGTGTGAAGCTTTTAAGCTTGAAAAGGAACAACAGTTGGTGAAAAGACTGTAAAACTGAAACAAAGTACAACTAAAGGAAAAAACTTTCAAACTGTTCACAGTTACTTTCTTTTTGAAGCCTCAGTTTTTTTTGTAGATTTGTATTTTCCTAATTACTTTGGTCAGTGAGATGCAAAAATATAATCAGTGAAAACATTGAAACTGTTTTCTTTTATGAATTTCAGGTATGGGACAATGTTAGAGAAGGTGAACTTTCAAAGGACTTCATCGACCGATTTCCAACAGAGGTATGGGATGTTAATGCATTACTTCAGTTAGTTTATTTACTTGTAAAAAATAATTTATTGACATTTAATATCTTTTTGCAGGCACCCATAATCAAAAAGATGCTTTCAAAAGATGCTTCAGGAAGATACTCTGCATCTGAAATACTTGACTTTTATAAGTGTGGTCAGAAAGTCAACTCATTTAAAACTCATACTCAGTAAATGCTCCTTAAAGCTTTCTGACTGCACTTAAATCCAGAGTTTGATGTCTCTTGAAACTGATGAAATAATCATAAATGTCAGAAGCAACAAGATGACTTAGGATGTGTCTTTTCCTTGGTGTTTCACCTTTCTGCCATTGAAGAGCTCGTCAGCCAAAAGGGTCACATCACCATTCATACCCACCAGCTGCAGACTAGGACAGTGTACTTCTGCAAGCAATCACTTGCGATTTTTACCTGGAAACACAAGTTGTGGACAAGCTGAACTATATTGTACAATAAGTACAGGAACCTAGGCCTTGTCTCCTAGAAGATTAAGTTGATGCGATGCTAACCATGCCAAATCCCTGTATGCATGCTCTTAACATGTGCTGCGTCCATTATCAGTTGGGGTTAGCCGCTGCTTTCCATGGAAGAAGCGCTGTCTTGTGGTATGTGACTCAAACCTTTCTGAGTTGTTCAGTGATGTTTTTAATAATTGCTAGAACGCTCCCATTAATACCAAGGTTAATTTTGGTAGAAGAGACACTAGGAATAGGTATGGGTTATTCTTCACTGGATTTCAGTTCTTTAATGTGAACTTTCTTCTCTTTATGCACCTGTTGAACACCTAGCACCTTCAGTGCTGTGGAATTTAAAAATACATATTTTTAAAGTAAGCATTCCTTGAAAATTTAAGTGTTAAGCACTCAGCTTCTTGGAAATCTAGTTTACATTTGTTCTTAAACTTCTGAAAACCTTAGGTTTGAGGTTTGTTTTTTTTTTTCCCTGAAAAGAATATTTAAGGTGCTTTTAATACAGGAAAACTCTCCAGTTTCCTCAGCAGTAATCATTTTAAATCCTGTGCTGAGAGAACACCTTAAACATTCTCTCCCATGCTGCTAGGTTTTAATTCCTTATTGTAATATTGTAATACTGAGGCTCTTAACAAATGTACTGAATACCTCTGATGGTCTTACTCTCAGCCTCAAAAAAAAGCACCAGCAGTTTGCGTGTTACTCTTTAGTTATATACTTCAAAGAGTGCAAACTTGCCTGGACAGGAAGAATTGTGTGTGTGGTACTGGGGAGCAGGGAGAAGAGACAGGCACATTTGTCCTTCAGATGCTTTTCTTGGAGCTGTGTTATGTCAAACTATGCCATGGAGCCCACGTACCTCCATAAAGGAAAATGAATAGAGATTTCCAAGCAGAAAAATAGCTACCATGTGGAGTAAAAACTTGTAAGCTTTTTCTGAAATATTAAATGGGTTAAAAGTGGGTGCTTGGTTAAAAAGAATAATATAAATGAATGCACAGTAACTTTTACATTCTTATGAAAATTATGGCTAATCTGATGAAAGTATTTGTTGCTAAATAAAAATCTGATTTTATATCCTTTTGTAAAGCCTGAAGTTGGTTTTTTTTTACTCCTTATCATGAATCACAAACACATTGAGCATTTCACTATTCTGGACTAACTAGTATTTCCTTGCAGTGGTCAAGATATCGGAGAAATGATATCCTGACACAAAATACCGCTAGTTCCACTTCCTCTTTCCTGCCCCCCATAAATCTACTCTTATAATATGAAAATTGCTATGTGACAAACTTTGGCTGGATATCCTTTACAGATCTTGGACAGAGCACCCATAACGCCATCCCATTCTGTTAAGTTATATCGAGCTTGTGCCAGTAGTTTTTGATACTTTTTTTTTTCCTAGTATTTGTATACTTTGGCAGTATCTTTCTATTAGTGACTGTTTACAGTAGCAATTGCTGTTCCCTAAAAATAAAAGGTCTGTTAAAATGTTTTTTTTTTTTTTTAATATTTTAAAAAACCGAACAATGCAACAACACAATCTAAGGTCTAACACACCAGGTCTAAGGCAGTAAGGAAAAAAAAAAAGTTTGATGTTTAGTCACCTTTGTAAAGGGGAAAAAAACCCCCTGTTTAACACATTATACAACAGAGTCACTAGCCAGCTAGCCAGTATTTATTCCCTTACTCAAACTGAAATTTTATTATCAGCTGATCTTGTTCAGTTGGGCAGGGCATAACCAAAGACTGTGGAAGGCTCAACTTGCGTCTCAATTATGACACTTCAATTATAAATGCAAAGTTTAATTCCTATTAAATTGTGCATCCAGCATAAAATCCACAAGATGCTTCAGGAATCTGAGTTTAACCTGGCAACATAACTATTCTTCTGCATACACTGGTGTGAATTCTTTAGTATGGCTCAGCTCTGAAACTTCTAAAAGATATTATGAACTATACATACTTATCTAGAACTCCTTCCTTTAGAAACGCTTTAGTCATGATCTGCAGCACTGTTTCCAGGGCAGTTTGAAGATAAATCTTCAGAGTCTACAGGATAAGCAGAGAAAAAGTGAGTAATTCCAACTCAGAGGATGGGGGGAAAAAAGTTGCTAGAATTATTTGAAGAATCCATGTAAAGCAGATTAAACAGAACTCAAGAAGGTTTGTGAGTTATTAATTCCAAACTTTGTTTTAAAACAGTAAACACAAATTCTACCCTCTTTGGTGCAGTGAAACTGGATAATGTTCTGTTTCAGAAACAACTACAGGCTTTCACAGCTTTTTATGGTACTAGTTTTAAGATCTGAATTTTGTTTTCTCAAAATTAATATGAATACCAATTCAAATACATTCCAGTATGGTTGGGGGTTTTTTGTTTGTGGGTTTGGGGTTTTTTTTGTGTGTGTGTGTGTATGTAAACACCTAAAATTTGGTTTACAATCAAAACGTCCAAAGCTTTCTGCAAAAACCAGCAGCCTGGAAGGGAGAATTTGCTTTGTAGGTTTAAAAGACTGCAGTAAGAGAAACATAAAGGATATATTGTGCTATTTGAGTCTAGCTGCATGAGCAAAGTAAACTACTTAACAAATTTATTCTTACCTTTGTAGGTTGTTCCACACCAAATGCAATAGAAGTGTTCTTCTCTCAAATAGGTCGTCAGGATGTGTAGCTTTTCTGACACCTAGAGATATGTACAGGTATGTAATGACCTGGGTGGGGCTCACGTGTCATAAAACAGTTTAAGCGACTAACTTTGCTAAAATAGATTGTTAAACTTTTTCCTATGGAAAAGCTACACAATGATCAGTAAGGTGTGAAGTTTTCCAAATTTGTAGCAGATGGCACAGGAATTCATGATCTCTGGAAAATTAATGGCTGTTGTTTGCTCATCCTTCTTTCCAGCTAAGAAACCTGCACTGAAGAGAGTGCTAAAAATATTACCTAGCTACCTTAGCTACCTTATTTCAAGTATATGATATTTTTGGTGGAATTCTCCACTCCTAATCTCTGCAAATCAAACACATAAGGCTACCAACAGCTGTGTAATCTATTTCTCAAAACCTGTGAATTTCCAGTGTCCATCTGAAGCTAATTTGTGAAGCATTTTCAGAAATTACTAAGTGATTCTAAAATATAGCCTAAGCCATGAGATGAGGCATCTAAAATTAAAACTCAAAAAGCAAGTAACTTTGATCTTGCATATCTTGGCTAAGACATAAAAATGTTTAGAATTTCTAGGCTACTTTTCCAAAGATCAGCTTCAAACCAGAGAAGCAATAAATCAGTGGGTTAATGTTTTATATTTTATCAGGTAAGTGCTATAAAAATCACTGCTTTAAGATTGCAAAGGGGCCATTCACTACAGCTTGGAGAATAACATGTAAATGTACATCCTTTATATATGTATGTACATATACATACATATTTTTTAAGGGAACATTGAATTCTGAATCAAGCCATTAGTTTAGTTGCAGAGCTTACACTTAGGTCTATGCTTGTGCGTTCATCTTCATTCATGTCTTCTTCATCCTTTTTGTCTTCCTCCTCAGGTTCTAGCCAATACCAAGTCTCCTTGGGAACATCAATATCCTTAAATAATGAAGGACTTAAATGAAAATTATCTGCCTTTGTACATTTTCTTATAAGATGATGGATAAAACCAATTTCTAATAGGTGACATGTTAAGTTTTAAAACTCTCCTGTATAGTATAACCAAGAAGCTGTAGTGTGACACTAAGTACAGCAGTCCACAAGAAGGATTATTCACATTTTAAAAAACAAGTAAATGCATGCTAACATTAAGTTATATTCCGTTTATGTTCAGGATGTGTAAGGCTACATAGAAACGTAATCACACACCAAGGCTGTGAACAGATACCCTTTCTTATCAGCTGAAGATATGCTGCCCCAAGTTATTTTATCAAGAGATCACACAATGCTTCCTAACCTACCTCAGGTAAAGTTAAAGGAAGAAGAGTCACCAAAGATGATCTAAGCTAATTCAGCCGACTTCATATGAAGCAGACTAAAGAGTATCAAACAATCTCAGCAGAACTTCTGGGGCAGTATTAACCTCTAACAGGTTAATAGAGGAAAGAAAAATAGTTCAAGTGGCAAAAATTTATAGCAGTTCACTGCTATTACCCATGTTATTCTTTGCAGGTGGAAGGTACTTTGTTTTGGGTTTGTTTTTTGTTTAAATGCTTCTTTGGTGAATCTACTGATTCCCCCAGTGATGATCCCCATTCTTGGAGTTACTCAAGAGCTGTCTGGACATGGTCCTGGACAACCTGCTTTCGGTGACTCAGCTTGAGCAGGAGGGTTGGACAAAATGACCTCCAGAGTCCCTTCCAACGTCAACCATTCTGTGATGATGTTGCTCCCTCTCGAGGCAAACAGCACTGTCATTTTGGACAACCTGACATTGGCTACTGAAAGACAGGCAAACAGCTCAAACGTAACCACAAGAATGCAGGAGCAAAACCAGGTGAGCTCTCATGATGCAAATTAACACGGGTCCTCACATAAGTTACCAGGAGGTTGATATACACCTTCGAATACATTAATGGTGCTAACATATCATTTGAAAATTTTTAAAGGACTGAAATGTTGCCAAACATCAAGACTTGAGGCTAGTTATCCCACAATTTTAGAGAACTTCCAAGAATTGAATCACTACTTTGTTTGTAGCATGTATCTCTAACCAATAAGCCTTCCTTCCAACCGCCCAAAAAACAGGTCTCACTTTTTGCATATCTAACTGCTGGCAGGCCCTCTGGCTTTTTCGGAGGTCCCCTTCCATCTTACGTTCTTCTTGTTTGTTTTTGAATCTTATTCTGTTAAGAAAAAGTAGATAGCTAAAATAAACAGGCAGACAGTGAGATGTGTTACAGTTGATAGCTTTTCCAAAATAGAAAATCTAAGATTCCAGCCTCACTAATTCTCTCAGATCAGGCCAATGCTGAAGTTAAGAAGTCCTTCTGATGTTGTTTCTGTGGGAGCACACATGTATTTCTTGGGAATTATACCTTCAAGACATTGCTTTTTTAATCACACTACACCGAGCACTGTTTCTTCATGAGGTTGTCATGGGATATGATAAAAGTGGTTCACTAAACATCAGCAAAATATACAGCCTTCCCTAGGCTTTCCTTCTCAACATACAACAAGGAAATCAGGAGAAAGTAAAAAACAATACCTAAACCTAAACAAATTTAATTTTTAAAACCATTGTAGCAACATTGCTCAGGATTATCTGTGGATTTTATATTAAAAAAGATGACATGGTTCTTCAACTTAGAAAGTAGCAAATGACTTGAAAAAAGTTAGTATGCATACTGTTTGTATTATTAACAAAAGCTAACGATGCAGCACACACTTCTAACCTTATAGTAGTCATCTGCTTTTGTTTTAGAACTGAGAAATAATTACTCTGTATTTTAACTCTTACCTCTCATTCAAACCATTCAAAAATAGTAACACATTGAAAGAATAACCAAACTTAAAGCATCAGAAGACTCATTGTTTAGACATTGCTTGGAATATCAGTTACATCATTTCACCTGAACTGATCTGCAGCTTGTTCATTTGCTTGTTTTTTCATATGGAGTTTTTGTCTATAGTTTTCCAGTTTCTCTTCAGCTTTTCGCTTTTTTAATTCGTCATGACCAAGCCCACTTCTGCCTATGTAAGTTCAAGAGATGAATGTAAGCAGTTGAGACGCTCCAATATCAAACTAAGAAATTAGGAAGTATCACAAACCTGTTTTTATGTTCAGAGGAATAGGTTCAACAATGCCTTCTCCTGTGAGAGAAAAATAGGTGAATTTAAGAAATGGGGTCTTTCTCAAACTATGATTTATGCAGTACATTCAAGGAAGCAAGCTGCTTTTGCCATTAAATAAGTACATTTTCTTGTGATATTGTTGCCTGGAAGTTGAAAATATGCCCAATTAATGCACGTTTATTACATTACAAAGAACCCGGCTAAACTGGAACTCCCTCTGTTTTTTAGTTTGTCTGCTCGATTGCTATGTACCTTTTTCAGGATGCTACCCAACTGAAAGAAAATGGTTTTGACTTGACAGGTATAACATACCTGTGATGAAGACTGCTTTGTTACAGCTTTCTGTAGCATTTTTCATTCTGGTATCTCACAACTCAACAAAGATGAAGAATAAAAATAGTTTGTCTGGGCTGGTTCATTTGCCGATTGTCTGCTGGAGACATGCTGAACTGGCAGAGCAGTTACTGTTTTACTTATTTTACTTCATCTATTAAGGCTTCATAAGGGTAGGCCAGCATGCAACACTTCTTCTTCGGAATCCAAATATAAGTCCAAAGACAGGGGCTGACTTTTTTTGGAACACTATTAGCTTTACAAGGCCATCAAAACATTCTTAATGCAATTCCTGTAGGCATGCACCTACGGAAGTGCATTTATTAGGCAGCAAATACCGCTGCTTCCCTTGCATCTCTCGATAGGCCGTACCATTTTTATTTCAGTTTTTAGAGATTTGCTCTCAGCTTTTCTTCTGACACTGCTAGTGTCAAACCACAACACACGTTCACAGTTCAGCAATGCTAGGGCTCTCAGAGAGGTATCTCTTGGCCCTGTCTACAAATGAAGGGGCAGCTACAGTCTATAAGATATCAAAGTACACCTGAATATAGGCACACGCATCCAGACAGTGACAAGCTTACCGCTTCTGCCAAGGGCCTGGCCGCTTTTGTAGCCCATCTTCTGGAGCAAAGCAAAGCCCTTGTTCTCATTGCCCAGTGCACTTTTCAATACCAAGTCGCGTCTCTCTTTTTCTTCTTCTTTTATACTCTTTTGTCTGCTCTTCTCATTGGCTTCTTTTTGCCTTTCTTCTTTCTGAATAGCTTCCTTCATCCGCCTCACCATGGGCAAGCCCGGCCTTACATCCTGCCTAAGAGTTAGTAATTCCAGCAAATATTAGCACTTTTTTTTTTTTTACATGTTTACAATTACTTAAGAGGGGGGGAAAGAAAAAGAGAGCCAACCACTTACTTGATAAATAAATCGGACATGTAGTCCTCCTCTTCATCTCCCTCCATCTTTAGCATGCCCTGTTCCCACCCCCGGCCTGCGAACACCGCCGATCCGCTTTNTGGGCTGGCGGCGTCGGCCCGGCCCGGCCCAGGCCCAGGGGGGCTGCGGCGGAGCGGCGCGGTGGGTCCGCGGCTTCCCCTCCGCCTCTCGGCTCGGCCCTGCCGGCTCCGGCTGCCCCGAGAGGGGAGGGAGAGGGGGCGTGCGGGGGCGTGTGACGGGGCGCGCGGAAGGCAGCGCGCCTCGGGCCGGCTTTCGGCGCGACTCCCCGGCTGAGGAGCTGCAACGCGGCCTTGAGGCGTTAGCTCGTTGAAGGGGGTTTTGACCCAGGCGAGGCGCCCCGGGAGAGGAGCTGCAGCTGATTAACGTAATCGGTACGGGCAGAGGGACCCAGGCGCAGAAGCCTCGTCACCCGAGGCAGCTCTCCAGGGGGGTGGCGCTGCTCACGGACTTGCCCGGCTTTCAGCTTTCTCAGTGTGCCGAAGTGCAGGCGTGATCGGGATCTAAATAATTCTAATCGGCTCTAATACAAAAAAACCCCTAAAACCCAGCTGGAGACTAGAAAGGAACTCTAGTTCAGCTGAACGTTTTATGATCTCCCCAGTGTTTCAGCATAACTTAGCGGCTGCTGTTTGGTGGGCTTTTGCGCTGCATCCTGTGGGAGATAACGGCGTGTTTATTGCTTGTAACATGCACAGTAAAGCCCAGCCCTCGCCAGAATCCGTACAACCTGGTAAGCGTTTCTCGCTGATTTTTAGAGCAAAAGTTTGGCTAATGTAGGTGAGTTTTGGGTAGCATACCTGCATAGCTGTATGTTAGACCCTGAGTCTTCAATTAGTTAAATATCGATGTAATTGTTCTTGTGTCCGATCCTTGGGGCTTCAGTGGCACAGCTGAATACATGTGCAGATTTGATAGCTCAGAGCTCCTGTTTCCTAAATTTAGACAAAGAGGTAAGGGAGCGTGTGGAAGGCGGATAAGGGGTTCGTGGCCCTAAAGGCCAAAGGGAAAACTAAAACTTTTATCTGGAGAGGAAAAGGAGTAATCAGGTGTGTTGTCTTGCGGGACCTCTGTGCTGTGCAGGGATGACGAGCAGCGCAGATCTCTGGGATGATATCCAGAGAATCATTGTGCCATCACTCGTTGCATTTCTCTCTGCTCTCATGTAAAGGTATTTTGAGGTGATGTGTCTGTGCATTATTGACAGACAATACCTCCTCAGTTCTTCATGACTTAAAAAAACCCCCAAAAGCCAGAAGATGCCTTTGGAGCCTGAGGAGGGCTGTATGTGCTTTCATATACGGCTCTTCTACCTTTACTGATCTATTGCTGGAAGTGTATACAGTGAAAAATACTATAAGTCAAATTACCAAAGAGAAGGGAACAAGCTTAGCGTTACAGGCACTGTGATGCTTTAGTTGCATCAGCACCAAATAATTAAGGTAAATTTAGAACCATACTACAAACTACAGTTGTAGTATTAATATGTCAGCCTTTACTACTGTTGAATCTGGGGACTGGTTTTTTTTTTTCTTTAAATAAAATTATTTAATTTAAATCACTTCATTTGACTTAAAAGAACTTGTTGGGCTTGACCACGAATGAGGAAGCATCTGTGAGCACTTGAGAGCAGAAGGGGAACGCTGCAGCTGTCAAAAGATGATGTCTTGCATAATACTCCTTAGTTGCTTTGCTTTTTTTTTTTTTTCCGAGATCTTGTTTTCAGCATCACTGCATTCACGTTTTGGGGTTGGGGTTTTTTTGGCTTTCTAGTTTTCTTTTTGCTGAAGATGGTTGGCTTTCTTTTGTGATTTTTAGATAAGTTTTGGGATTTTTTTCTAGCTGTTCTGCATTAAACAGCTATACTTTGTTTAAATGTTGTCTGCTAAGGTTAAGTTGCCTGCAGAGCGCTTGCTTACAATGATAGCATGCTTTTGGTAGCACTTTGCTGCTACTCCCCCATTCACTGTTTGAGCAGGATCTCAGGTGTTTGATCTGTGGTTTTTTTGACTGTTGGGGAGACTTGCAGTCCTTTGGCTGCTGCTTGTATTCCAGCTTGTCACAATAAGGCTATCTGGGTTTCAGAGGGCTTATTTGTACAGCCCTTAAAGAAAGGCTAGTGGGATCTGGAAAGTCTTAGGTCAGTAGTGCAAAATGCTGTCACTGTTCCTGCTTCTCTCAAATTTGTGATAGGTGGAAAATCCTACTTGTGATGGGTTCATGTCCTTCTTGTTTTGTCTGTTGAAGATGTTGAGAAGGTGGTTAGGTTAAGGCCCAGGCTTCAGGAGTGTGGTCAAGGGTTTTGATTAGGGACACTCCTTATTCTGTTTAGTGCCAGAGGAGACAGCGAGATGACCTCTTTATCTCTTTTGTGTGTGTTTTTGTTTTTGTTTTTTTTTTAAACAGAGACTTCAGCATATTTTTCTTGGCGAAGAGTTAGCACCCAAATTTGTCTGCAGGTGCTCTTTTTACAATTAACAACTCTGTTCCCTGAAATACTGATGTATGTACTCAGTTGTAAATATGTGAGTAGTTTTTATGTGGCACTGCTTAGCTAAGACAAGTTTACGCAGGCTGGAACCATTATACTGTAATCTACAGATTTCATTGTTGTATTTTCATTTGATTTTCAAAACTTTGTACTGTTGTACTATACTTTATACTGATATTTGTGTTTTTATTTTACAGTTGTTACACAAATTTGCAAGAAAACTGAAATTTAACCAATTATGGAGCTGGCTCATAGTTTGTTACTGAATGAAGAAGCATTAGCTCAAATCACAGAAGCAAAGAGACCAGTCTTTATCTTTGAGTGGTTAAGATTTTTGGATAAAGTGCTGGTAGCTGCTAACAAGGTAATGTGATGTTGTTTTCCCCTTCTTTCTAAAACATTTGTATCAATTTCATGCTAGAGAAAGTTGATGGGTAATTGCCAGGTGATAACTGTATGATTTCAGATTCAGCCTGAAGAGCCTCTGTATTATTTTGTAGCTTTTAAGTGTTTAATTGTGGGCAGTCAGCATGACTCTCTGTTATATAACACATAGCTTGGTTTGTGTTCTTCATTGTAAATCTTTGTAAGGCAAAACTTTCCCTCACAGAGAGGGATTCTTGGTGCTAAAGAAGATTAAAAGATGTTCTAGGCAAGTATTACTGTATGTTTAGTAAGTGTTTTAAAAAAGTAAAAATTCAATAGGGTAACAGCTAATTCTGAGCATTTGATATCTCTTTCTTCTATTGAATGTATTTCAAATATCTGTGAGACAAGCAATTTGCTGAATTACATCCAGTGTGAGTGGTATAAAATTTACTTCAGTCTCTTGTAGGTTTTTCTGGGTGTTGGAGGCAAGACGCAGGCTTAAATTACTTCTCTTTTTTATTAATTTTTGGTCCATTAACAGACAGATGTCAAGGAAAAGCAGAAGAAACTTGTAGAACAGCTAACGGGACTCATCAGCAGTTCCCCTGGGCCACCTACGCGAAAACTACTAGCAAAAAATCTTGCTGCTCTCTACAGCATTGGAGACACATTTACTGTTTTTCAGACGCTTGACAAGTGTAATGACATCATCAAGAGCAAAGATGATACTGCAGCCTACCTGCCCACGAAACTGTATGTTTAATATTATTAGGGAAAGGGGAATGATTTTTAGGCAAAGAATCTGCTTGTGTGTGTGCACGTTATGTTTACTTATATTTTGCATGCTGAGTTGGAGTTTACATATACTTGATATAGCAGAGGATTTACATATACTTGACAGAGCAGGATTGAGGTTGTGGAGAGCAGGACTCAAAGGTGACACATATGTTGCTGTCTGAAAGTGAGGTGCTTTCCTCGAGGCAAAGGGGTATCATGTTTCTTCACATGCTTATGTCATGGAGAGGAGGAGAGTTGATGAAGTAACGCAATGGAGAAATTCCACTGGTGGGATTATTGATGATTGCACTCAGGTACCCCATTTAAGATGGAACCTGCAGGTTGTCAAACAAGAGCATTACCTATGCCAAGAGAATTTTAACCAAATGTTCAAGGTTTTTTTTCCCATTCAAGCATTGCCTGTTTATATTCCCCTACTGTGGTACACTGCACAAGTTTCTCAAACAGAGTCTGTATGCTTGTATGTGTGTGTGCATTATGTGTGATACAGTTTGTCTTTATGTATAGGAGCAGTCTCACTGGGAGGAATTTGGTTAATGCCACAAACAGCATCCGCTGAAACTATTTTTAGCACTTGCCCACACATACTCCTTCATGTGTTCACAGTGTCTAGTGAACCCAAATTTGGGCTTGCCTTCAGACATTATCATAACAATAGGATTGAACAATAAAATCTGAAATAGTCGCTGTTTGGGCAAGATACTGTTCTTTTATTTGAAGTTGTTGCAACTCTGTAAGGGACTTGTATAAGTGGGAAGGGTTTTGTACTATAACGTGCTCTGAAACTTATGCTAACAACTCAAGTGGTAGGCCAGAAGGTTTTTTACTATGTGATTTCGAACTTTAGGTTTTGATGATTGTGTAGGAGAGGTGCCTGTTAAGGGGTAGGCTGTAATGAGTTTCTAACAGATAGCTTTGCTAAAAAGTCATTTACTCAAGAATTTCAGGTTTAAAAAAAGCGCCTTGTTCTGATAGGATGAAAAAGTGCATGTTTTAGGGAGCTGGTTCCGTGACTGTGGAGCAATTTGTGTCTATAACTGAAGTACGGTGTTAAAATATTCCTACTATCTAATGGCAGGACATGGATAACATGTATATGACTGTTTATGGGTCCAGTGATTTTTACAGTGCCTATAAATTTTCTTGTGTCATGCAGTAATTTATGCATTTTAAGTTCTTAGGCTTAAAAAACCCCCCATCATTCAGTATCTACAAAAATGTGTCAGGATGTATTAAAGGGTATGGGTTATCTTGCAGGTGCTTGGAAAAGACAGTTTCTTGCTGAGATTTCAGCATATACTTGTCTTCTCCAGAATTTTTCATTGTATGCGTAGATCCTGTAATAATACCCATTCAAATACATTCATGTTTTTAGGAGCTAATAACTTTTCTGTTAATTTTTTTGTTAAAAAAAATAAATAATTTAAATGCACAGTGTTAAACAGCCAGTATAACTAGTGGATAATAGTTTTTTATTCATCAGTGATGATTAAATGTTCTATTTAATAATTTGTCTTCATTTAGTTCATACTGAAAAAGAACATGCATTTTAATGTCTTTTTTTTCATAGGGCTGCTGTGGCATGTGTTGGAGCATTTTATGAAAAAATGGGCAGAATGCTGGGTAGTTCTTTTCCAGAAACAGTGAATAATCTTTTAAAGTCTCTAAAAAGTGCAGAGGTAAGTTTCAGATTATTTTTTATATACGGTCTTGATTCTGTTTAAACTGAAACCTGCTTCCTTCTAAGGTGTTTGTCAAAACACCTGGATTCTTTATCTTCTATATAGAAAAATGCAAATCATATATGTAGTTAGAATCAAGTTAAACATGTGCATGTAGTTTTACTGTAGAGAGTTTAGTCATATGAATATTGTATTAGTTCCTTCATAATAGTGGCATCAGTAATTAAAATTGCAAAATGGTTGTACCGACCATTTCTAACTATTGTGTTAGGATTTCTGCTCGTGTACCCTGAACAAACATTCAGTTGCTGAAAAATTAATAATAAATACTAAAGTTTTGCAACAAAGATGTTACTCTGTATGTAGGCAGGATACATTGTGCCCTGAAAAGAAAGAATGTGTCATAATATTGAGAGAAGGTTTCCTGGGCAGTCAGTGGGTTTGATTTGATACAAATAAACTCAACAGAGCTATGTTTGGTGTTTTCTTTTTTTTTGTTTTGCCTTTTTTTTTTGTTTGTTTTAAAATCTCTGACAAGCTGGAAGGGGTACGGATTGTGTGGATCTTTTCTTGGCAGGTGTTTTCTTTGACTGTGTTGTCCTACCTGTGTATTATGTTTGGGTTTTTTCTTGGTGTTTTGTTTTGGTTTTTTTTTTTGGTTCCCTCCAGTTGTAGTTGCCTGCCTGTGTGCAGGTTTAGTAGGAAGCTGTTGACTACTTGGACTTCCTATTCTCTCATATCAGCTGTTTTTCTTTTTCTTTT
>VXBO01014925.1:0-11583 GCA_013400135.1 Rhinoptilus africanus | reverse complement strand
TTTTTTTTTTTTTTCTGGAGGCTGCAGCAGATGAATGGTGGGGCAGGACAGAAGCATCTTGTCTAGAACCAATTTGTTGAGTTGCCTCAGCTCATCTTAATTTATGTGACAGCTGAGTTGGTTTTAGTACAGCTGTGTGTAGTGCTTGCTGCTATCTAAAATCAGCTAGGTATCAGTTGTATATGACTTCAGTGAACTGTATTATCAATGTTTCCAAAAATATTCCTGCACAGAAGCAGGATAATGCAGAATTATGACCCTGGTTCTTGATACAAGTTCTGTGCCTGTGTTTTTGCATAAATGTTTTTCTGTGTGTGTGTCTGTGTGCAGTCTCAGGGCCGCAGTGAAATTCTGATGAGTTTACAGAAAGTCCTAAATGGACTTGGAGGAGCAGCAGCTTCTTGTCATCGTGATATTTATAAGAATGCCCGATCTCTCTTGACGGACAGATCTATGGCTGTACGATGCGCAGTGGCTAAGGTGGGTGTGTTTCTCACCAGTCCTAGAATTTCTTGTGCCGTGACTGCAGCAACAACCTGCATTTGAACTATGACCTGTTGTTTATGATAGGAAATTTGGTAATTACTTGGGCAAGGTAAGTCCTTACTAGTTTACATTTAAGGCTCAGACATTGGACTTATTTCATGTAAATGGAGGTACTGTAATCCTGTCTTCCCCACTTTGTGAGCAAATACGAGGTAGAATATATTAGCTGTGAGCCTCAGTGGGAGAAGTTTTTGGTAACATAATTGTTTTGCTGTGCTTTCCTCTCTTAATTTTTATTTATGTATTAACCTATTCCATGAGTCTGATTGTTTACTCAGCTAAGTTATTGGATAAATGGGAGAGTGTGTATGTGGAAATTAACTCCTAAAATATTCATATTAAAATATTTGCTGAATAAACCAGACAATTACACTGATACTTAGATAAAAAGTAAGAATGGTCTCCATTAGTGCTCAGCAAGTCTTTTTTTCCTACAGTGTCTGCTGGAATTACAGAATGAAGCAGTGTTTATGTGGACAGCTGAACTAGAGAATGTTGCAACACTGTGCTTTAAAGCTCTGGAAAACTCAAACTATGGTGTGAGAGTTGCAGTGTCAAAGCTTTTGGGGACAGTCATGGCAACAGCACTGATACCAAAACAAGCAACAGGTACAAAGCCTTCTGGATTCCATTTCCAAGTGGACAAACTCCACCTTCAGTACTGTATTACATGATGACAGCGTTTCACAATATAGTGTTCTGGTAGATGGAAGCTTCTCTGTGGAGTGTTTGGTTTTATAAACTCTAAGCTGAAAAGAGTACAGAGTGTTGTAGTTGTAGTCATAAAAAGAAAGAGAGACCAAACTATTAAAAATCATCTGGGAAAAGTAGCTTATTTTTTAAGCATGTAAATGAGCTGTTATCTGAAATGTTGTCAAGATTTATGTTTGCAAGGCAGTTTTAAATTGATAAGTCTGGTTTCAAGATTATTGCTTGTATGGGTTGGAACTTCAGGGTTAAAAGATTTCTTCTCTTTTTGCAAAAGTGATGCGACAGAATGTGAAGAGAGCCACGCTGGAGGAGGTCTTGGAGCTCATGGCCACAGGATTTTTGCGAGGTGGATCTGGTTTCCTAAAGAGTGGCGGAGAGATGTTAAAAGTAGGAGGATCTGTCAATAGGGAAGTGAGAGTTGGTGTTACCCAGGTTTGTCATAAGCTGTAACATTTTTTTTACTGTTTTTGTAACATAGTAACACTTATACATAACTGTAACCCTTTTAGTAGAAAATATACACACTTCTGTTGTTTGTTTGTAAGTTAACTTACATGTCTAGTTTGACTCGCCTGTTTTGTGAGATGTACAAGCAGAGTCATTCACCTAAGATACTTTCTTTTATTATTGATGTGCAGAAACAATAGATTAAAATGTGTGTTCAGGAAAGCTTATTTGATCACTGTCTATTAGGTAGAATTAACTTGCAAAAATATTTGAAAATTTAGTAGTTCAAAAAGACTTCAGTTCCATGTTTGAATTCAGTTTCTTTCTAGAGGGGACGCACTGTCCTTTTGTGTGTGCTGGCTCTCTTTTCAGCCGCTGGGTAAAGTTTGCAGCCCTGATTTGTTAAAGTACATTTCTTCTCTCCATCTGTCTGTGTTTAGTAGGTGAAATCTGGTGGATGTGGAAGCTCCGCCTATCTGATAGAGAAAGGTGGCAGCAGCATCCCTTCACATTCAGTTATTCTCAGTCTGACATATATTACAATATACTGCAGTAACTTGCCAGAATCCAGAATCCAGATTTTTTGATCATAGGGTATTTTGTGAAACCCCTTTATTTTTCTTAGGCTTTTTCAGGTGAACTTGGCAAAAATGCCCAGTCTTCATTGTGAATTAGAGTATGTTCATGCTGCTGGTGTTATTCACATTGTCCTCTTAAAATTTTTAGAGACACATTTAGAGCAATGGACTGGGTTTTCTTGCTGTCATACAAAAAGTTTTTTGTGCTTCACAGTGTATGTATTGGTACAGGATCTACTCTTGGTACTGGAAATAGTTTAGCTTTAATGACGAAGACCTGTCTAATGGCTTGATTCATCCTCCTTAGCCTCATTAGGGCTGCTTATTACTAACTGATATTGCTACTGTACTGCATTATGCATGACGAATATAACTGTAGTCTTTAGTCTTCAGTCACTGAATACAGTCTCTTGTTTCTATTTTAATTGGATCTGTATGTAACTTCTGAATTTGCAGGCCTACGTTGTCTTTGTTACAACATTAGGAGGTCAGTGGCTGGAGC
Organism: Rhinoptilus africanus; assembly: GCA_013400135.1. Taxonomy (NCBI): domain Eukaryota; kingdom Metazoa; phylum Chordata; class Aves; order Charadriiformes; family Glareolidae; genus Rhinoptilus; species Rhinoptilus africanus. The sequence goes on along the minus strand of VXBO01014925.1, from coordinate 8,799 downwards.
GCAACTTTGCTACGTTTTTGTCGCATGTACTTGATCTGGTCTCCCATCCTCGTGCAACTCAGACCCACGTGGACGCAGTTTACTCTCGAAGATGTGTGTCCTTTATCCTCAGAGCAACGGTGGGCAGCTTACTCGGAGAGAAAGCACAGATTGCAGCTGCAAAAGATATATGTCAAGCCATTGGTAAACAAATGAAGGCAGTGGGTGAGAACCATTTTTCTTTATTTGAGACCAGTTGAAAGTTACTGTCATACTGGTTCAGCCATTTTTCAGCTTTCTTCTATTGCAAGGAGTAATTTATTGTTATGGTAAAAGATAATTCAGCTGCTTTCTGTTTGAATTATGATATCCAAAATGTAAGTTCCACTTGAAATGTGATTGTGTAAAACTGGCTTGTTCTCCTGTGATGGCTTTTGACGTTGCGTTTGCTTAGAATGGAAGCGGGGAAAAAAGTGTGCATTTGCAATCTACCTTGGGATAGGTCGTATGGACAGTTGTGCAGAATTCTTTACTACCAGTGTTGAAGGTCCTGTAGGTCAGGATCCTTGTGTATCCCCCACTGATATCCATACTGCTATCCAGTTGGATTTTACAGGCGACAAATAAAGAATCAGTCTGAAGGCTAGAATTAGATAAGATAAATGTGGCCCCTTTGCAAAATATGTAATGACTAAGAGGACTGACAAAACTATGTTTGCATTTGTTTCTTATGAAATGAGTTGATTTGAGCTGCAGATTGAGAAAGTAAACTGGAATTGCACAACAATGCATTTACCAAACATCTCCTATCCTTTTCTGCTGCCATCTAATTTGAATTTAAAGTAATGTTTAACATATGGAAATGGAATTGATTTTGAAACTTTTGCAGCTGCTTCTCATAACTATTTTTTGATAGTCTAGGTATATTTTGATAGGGTAGATAGGTTCTGATTACAGTAAGTAATCTTTACTTCCAGGAAAGTAAGTCTATTGGAAATGCATCTTCTGAGATCAAACAGTTGCAGAAATTCCTCCTTCTGCCACCTTGTCAAGGTTGCAGGAAATTCAATTATGTGTTTGGATGATTGGAAGAACTGTTTCATTTTTTTAGCATTTCTGATGAATTTGATGATAAATTTAAAGGATTTTTAATTGGTAATGATTGTTTCCCTTCATATAAGGGGGGTGATTTTCTAAATTTCTACTGTAGTAGACACAAACATTAATCTGGTACTGAAGTCCCTTTTCTTTGAAGTGACAGTGGCTCCTTCTGGGATATTGTGTAGGAGAAAGACCCTATAATGGGATCTAGAAACTTAACTGGATAACTTTAAGATGATTAGAGGTTGTAATTCATTATTTACTATCAGTCTCGGTTTTTTTGTTTTATTCCCTATATATGCATGCAAATTAGTATACATAAGTTACTATGTATAGATACAATACACACATGCTATATATGTGTATACTTGCTTTTGCCGTGTTATACTGTTAATCCTATCACTTAGTGTACTGCCATCCATAATGACTGCTGGGCATCTGTATTTCCAGGTGTTAGGATAATTGTGTTTGGCTGACAGCTGTAAAACTATTTCTTTCAGCACGTCTTTGCTTTGCAAGTTCACACTATGACCAAACTTGTGGTTTTGTTTTAATATAGGGTTGATGTAAAACTGAACTGTCCCTTTCTATCCTGTATATGTTCAGGTGTGACTCAAGTGGTAGTTAAGCAATATGCTTTTGTTTTCTTTTCTGCAGAAGCAGTAGTGAATGATGCTAACAGTGAAAATAAATCAGGAGCTGCTGATGTAGCTGCAAGCCAGCATGTAATGGTGTGTGCCCTCCAGGAACTGGGTAGTCTGGTTCAGAGTCTGAATGCCACTGCATCTCCTCTTATTCAAGAACCCTCTATTGGTATGGAAATACACTTAAATAGATTAAACGAGACATTCGAGCAATAAATATGAAATATCACAAAGTCTAGTTAAATAACAAATTACTATGTAAGAAAGAAACTGACGAAACTGGCACTCCCTGTAGTACTCAATGTAGCTATGTTTCTCCAGCTCATTGTGTTTAGTACCCTAGTTTTAGTTCAGGTTTGACAAAGTATTAAGCAACTATTGTGATTGAAGTCTGCCTGAAGCTGTATTTTAGGGTAAGTAAACTTGTGATTTTTAGCATTGATTTGATTCTGATAGTGGTTTTATAGGAAATACATTGTTTTGCTATATAAGGTCCAAAATATTTGCTCCTGGAAAGCTGTATTGCCTTCAGATACCAATTTTCTGTAAGGAGGCTAAGATTATCTTGTTGAGATGAAGCTGTGAATAGTGCCATTTTAAAAAGCTAGGTATTTGCCTTAAGTTGACTAGGGTTTGTATGTGATTTTCTTCTTGTTTGTTTTAACATCTGAATACACATTCATACTGTAGAGTTGCAGTTTTAATTTTTTTCAGTTTGTGGATGCCTGTTTCTTCCCATGGAAGGGCAAGCTCCTTTAGGCATTTCGTTATGCAGGTTGTTGTCTTGATGCTTATGACATTCTTCTGCTGATTTTGCTGGAACTGTGGGGTGGGGAAGGTGGTGCTCATGTTTATTCCTTCTGGCTGCTGTGTTCCATAAGAACAGAGGGCACTATATCTCAGTATTATTCCTTCTAGCTGCTGTGAAATAAGCAGGTAGAAGTTGTTCACTAGCTACAGAGAAAGGAAGCAATAAGGCCTGTGGGCTCTGAAGTAGGAGTTTGCAAATTTAGAGATCTGGATGAAGGAAGGTGTTGGTCTGGAGACAGATTGGACTGAAGAGCTCACAGTTAGAAAGCCAGATTAGCTAGGCATGGAGGTTCAGAAAGCGTAGAAGGATGGTAACTGAGTGCAGGGGAGACAGCATTGTGTCTAAAGCAGAGTACAGTAGTCAGTGACAACTAGAGCATGTGCTTGTCTACAGTATGAAGCAAAACCATAGATCAGTCTTACTGTTGCTCTGTTGTTGGCAACCAGTGTAAAAGATGGGCAGGTTGTAGGAATCATCTCATCCAGTGTCTCTTCCCTTATACAGGGTTACTGCCTCTTCTCAGTTTTTCAAGTGGTAGAAGTCAGTGCTATGGCTCTGGCAGCTCCAGCTTTTCTGGTAGAACATAATGTGGAGCAGCATAATGCTAATAATGCTTCTGTCTTTCCTAAAGAAAAAGGCAGAGTCATAAAATTTAAGTACTTTAGTTGTGACTTTCTTCACTTTCATGTTCCCTGACTAGTATTGATTCAATTTACTTGTCTATGTATATTAAAAAGCACGTAATAACTTTAAGACTGTAAACGCTCTTTTCTGTAGGTCTGTTGGAGACAGTAACTTCAGTTCTTCTTCATCCCAGCATGGCTGCTCGACTTGCTGCCGCATGGTGCTTGCGGTGTGTAGCTGTGGCATTGCCTTTTCAGCTGACTCCATTTTTAGATAGATGTGCAGAAAGACTCAACAATCTGAAGACCTCCCCTGAAGCTGTTAGTGGCTACAGTTTTGCAATGGCTGCTTTGTTAGGTGGTGTGCATCAGTGTCCCTTAGGTATTCCTCATGCCAAAGGAAAGGTGAGATAATGAGTGTTTCATCTGTGAATGATTTAACAGATTTAACTTTTGGTCTAAAAGTAATAACTTTGCAAAATGTGTGGCATGTTAACGAGTTAAAGCATTATTGGAATTGAACTTATGCCTAGCAAGAGAGCAGTGGCCACAGTGTGTGCTTATAGTATTTCAGTTGCAACATTTACCAGCTTTTTTTGCCCTCTCTTTCAAATTTACATTCTTGTTTGGCATATTAATGAATAATTGCTGAAGAGACTATAACTGTCTGTATTGTCATATGCATAAGAGTAATCATCTGTATTAAATATAATCTGTGTTCATTGTTTCTAGAAGGTCAATTTAAATTATTTGAGGACATCTGTAGGGTTGATGTTACAGTAGCTAGTGGTGGCAAAATTTATATTTTTAAAATCCATTGGTGTTTTTCATTGCTGCAGATGGTGGTCAGTATTGCTGAGGATCTGTTACGAACTGCTGCACAAAACAGCAGACTCTCCTTGCAGCGAACTCAAGCTGGATGGCTTTTACTTGGAGCACTTATGACTTTAGGTTTGTTAAAACAATTGCTTTTTGTTTTATGTTAATGCTTGTCCAACATTTCTGATCATCCACTGTGGCAAATAGTCTTCTGCATATAATCAGTGCAGTATCTAGTACACAGGTATTTATACCAAGGGAAATGGAGTGTTGGTGCATTTATTTCAGCAGTGTTGTTTATGCTGGGGAAAGAGAAACATTAGTGTTTATGTAAACTGAAGGATAGTAGAAGATGTTTTACCTAAAAAAATTAAATAATTCTGCTCTGCTTTTAGAAACACAGCCTTTAGTCATTCTGTGAAAAGGGTAAAATTGCCCATAGTCTTCCTTCCTTAATACTGCGGTGTAGAAGAAATGGACTGTAAATAAAATGTAATCAGCATTCCAACAAGTTGCATGTGTGCCTCTGCATAGCCAGTACTGATTAGAAATGTTATCAGTTCAAAAGCCATTTAGTTGTCTCTTAAAAAAAGCCAGCCTTGTGTTCATATCTGCCATCACAAAAGTATCAGAAGCTGTATTTTGGAAGTTATAAGTATACTCCGGAATTTTGCAGCAATAGTGGTATTCTTGTTTTGAGTTTTTTATACTGGAAAACGTGATAAAGTTGTGCTGCAATCCACAGTATTTTGATATCTCAGCAAATACCATTTTGTGTTTCATCTTGCTTCTCTAAATTGTCCCTTTATTGTTTTTTTTCCTAGCCTATTGTCATGTTTTTCTAACAGTGTAGCACTATTTTCGTTGTCCTTCTCCAATCTATTTTTAATGTACTTGAACTGGATCTTCTGGAGCTTTTTCAGAAGTTTTCTTTAAACTTGACCATTGAACTAGTTACATAATGAGTAACTGGCGTTATTTTTCTGCTCATTTTATGAAAATTTAGGATAGGCTAAAGAGCTTGCCTTCAAAATTGTAATATAAAAAAAAGGAGAAGTCAAAATAAAAAGATAGTAAAAAGACAGAGTGCAGTGATTATGTGACAATGTATAGAATTGCCTACTTACTATTTTTAGTACTGATATCAATAGACAGACTTATCTATACTATTTATTTGCCACACTTTCAACCTAGAAATGAGAAAGAATTTCCTTTGTTTATTCATTGTTCAAGTATGGAGAAAAGGAAGAGAAGTGACATAACAGAAAAATAGCTTAAACAGCAAAAGCCTTCACAGCAGATTGTTTACGCTTAATTAAATATACGTTTTTATTATACTGTCACTTTTTTTTTTTCATAGGTCCTTCAGTTGTTCGATATCATTTGCCTAAGATGTTGCTGCTATGGCGAAATGTGTTTCCACGTTCTCTGAAGGAGCTGGAAGCAGAGAAGGCAAGAGGAGATTCTTTTACCTGGCAAGTAACACTGGAAGGCCGTGCTGGAGCTCTGTGTGGTAAGAATCTCAAACTTTGAGATTACAAGTGTGTAATAAACCAAAACATGATCCCTAGTATTACAGGGAGAACTCTCGTAATTTTCCTGCTTTTTTAGAAAATGAGTAAGAATTGTCAGATTTTCATCAGTGTGACATGGTTGTCGCATGTAGTTTTATAAACGTGTCACACAGTCTTTGAATAAACATTTTTAATGTCTGCTTTTTGATGTTCTTTTAGGATATCTATCTTGCTTATGCTTTATATTTGTTTGTCTCAGTAAAATTTTGATTTAATTTTTTTTTTGTTATTAGCTATGAGAAGTTTTGTTGCTCACTGTCCAGAGCTCCTTACAGAGGATGTGATCAGGAAATTGATGACACCAATAGAATGTGCCATGACAATGATGTCACAGTAAGTAGGCAGGTTTTGCTGTTTATTTGGTTGTCTTTTCCTGGACCTGAAATAGTAGAACTAATTTGTTTTAATTCATATTCTAACCTAGCACTGTACTGTTGCTGCTTGTCCATGTTGAAAAAAACTTCTATGAGCATTGTGTTTATGGTTTTTAGATTTGTAAAAGTATATTATTGCATAGCCTGTGCTGAAGGGCTTACCATGGTAGTTTTTATTAACTGTGTTCTGGATTTCCATTTCAGTGAGCTCTTGAGTTCATGGTCCTTATGCAAGAAGTGAGAAAACTAAGATACTGGTGTACTAGATGTTAATCAATAAACTATCCTCTGATGAAATGTGCAAATTAAAAGACTTCAAATGTTTTACAGAGTAAAAGAAAAAACACAGTTTTGGGCTGGGTTTTGTGGTTTGGTGTCATGTAGTCCATGTCTGTCCTACTCCCCTCCTGATTAAAGATAAGAGTTTGTCCTGAGAAGGTACATGCCTCCCAATTTACAGCAGCGTGTTTTTTAAAAAAACCCCAAGTTTGCTCAATAAATTACTTGTGAAAATGTATTGAAAATTTGAGTAATGCTGCTCAGGGTAGTTCTCTGAACACTTGTTTTCTTGTCTTGGCTAGAGACAAGTCTTGTGAAAAGAAATATGAAAATACTCTCTTCAGTAACTGCAATATTTCTGAGTGTCTCTCCTTCTCTTTTGATTCTTATAGCATTCCATCAGTAATTAAAGCCCATGGAGCTCATCTCAAAGCCAGTGCAGCTATGGTCCGTTTAAGACTTTATGATATATTGGCTTTATTACCTCCGAAGACATATGAAGGTACATAAATCTTTAACAATTTTTATTAAAGTAAAAATTCTACTTACTCCTTTTGATGTATTTTTGGTGCTTGCCTTTGAAGCAGTTAGAAAATTCAAAATAGAATACTGGGAATCTCCAAGGGTCTTGTACTATATTCCTCATCTTCTATATGCCATCTTGACAGTATAACTACAGAGTAGAATATTGCAAAATATTAGAGTAACACTTAAAGTATGAAAGTTACAGTCCTGTTTATAGGATTGAAAAGTATGGAGATCATGTTCTGAAATCCAATTTAGCTGTTTTATGTCATTGTTACTTAAAAGATAGAGAGCATCATGCCCCCATACTCAAAGGGCAGATGTGAGAATGAAGATTTAGTTTTGGCTTCTGGTGGTGTCTTCTTTTTTAACCTGATTAGATCTATTAGACAGATTTATGCTGCTATTATTAGATTGCCAGGCACTGTCACATGACCTGACAAATTAGTTCTTTGTGTTTTGCATGTTTGTTTTTTGTTAATTCATTAAATCTACATGATCACGTGGATGAGTAAATTTTTGTGAAATCTGTCATCCTGGAAGGGGTGACCTGACCTGTTGTTTAGAACATTGATTTGGGAATTGGGAGCCTGGGGTTCTGTTTGAAGCCTTGCTCTCAACTCTGATCACGTCAGGTTTACTTCTCTCTCTGTTTGCTAGCTGTAAAGTCGAGGTAATGGTATGTGCTTTGACTTGTAACGTCTGATATCTAGCCGAAACGTTTTGGAGAAGAAGCAGCAATGATTCTTTTTAATGTCCATCCTTTTAGGATCATTTAATGCACTCCTTCGAGAGTTGGTAGCAGAATTTACTTTGACAGACAACTCTGCTAATACAACCACATCACTCCTAAGGTCTCTTTGTCATTATGATGATAGCGTTCTTCTTGGCTCTTGGCTGCAGGAAACGGATCATAAGTCGATTGAAGACCAGGTAATAAAAAACCAGAACGACAACAAATTATCTGCACTATCTGTCTATGTGATGTGTGTAGGGGGGAAGCCTTCTAAATCTGATGCTTCACACCTTGTTTTTAGTCTTATTTCAGAGGTTTGTTAGGTGTGAGTCTTCCATCTACAGTGTACCATTTTGTTTTAAAACTGCCTACAGCTGAGATATAAGTACAGTTATGCAATTTATATGGTCATGCTTAGTGAACTGACCTAATTTCTTTAAAACAAAACAACATTCCCTCGATCAATCTAGTCTGGAAATTTTCATATACTTTTTTGAACCAGGGTAAATGTAAGTTCCAGTTAAAATGTTTCATAATGAAACTGCTGTCAAAATATCAGTATTGCAAATGGTGTTATATCAGTATTGCAAACGGTGTTACCACAAAACAAGTTTTAATTGGTTTTATAGGTGTAGTATGAAATCTTACATTTCATTTGGAATTGTTGACACAATTTTGTGGGCATTATAAAGCTGCACTTCTAAACAAAAACAAAAGTTAGTCTTCAAAAAATAGGAATTAAAATTTAAAAAAAAGAGGCAAGTATTGCTATGGAGGTATTTTAATAAAATTTTTTAGATTAACTGGTAATGTTGATCCAGTTATTTTTCATATGGTCCTGGGAGAAGAAAGGTAGCATAGAGAACAATTTGTTAATGCTAAATAGTTTATGAAACTATGCGGTAAAAGCCTTGGTTTTGCTTTCCTAATTTGTGATAACTAGGACTTCTTTTAAGAGGAATACATAGACACTAGATTCTAATTCTGTTTCATAATTAAATAATTAACTAGTTATGAAAATAAGTTTTTCTTTGGAAACCGTAGATGTTTAATTATCTTTCCTGAAAGAATGGTGGTTAGGAAGTATTTTCATGATGATAGGAATCTTAATAGTTTTAGTACTGTTTCTAAATTTTTCTGTGTAGGTAATCATTACAACCAAAACTGATTATTTCATATACTGTATCATAACTCAATACTTAAACAGAGAGTGAATGAATAACCTTTTTCCTGAAGTGTCACTTGGTACACAGTGATTCAGAAGCTACTATAAATAGCAGAATTAGTCTCCTTTCTCTAATTTCTGTCTCTTACTACCAGGATTGATAGTTTGT
>VXBO01014910.1:0-13427 GCA_013400135.1 Rhinoptilus africanus | reverse complement strand
GCATCCACTTACTGCAGAGCTAAGAACCTAAAACAGAAAAAGGAGGACTCTCTCATCCTCTTTGAGGGTTACCATTCTTCAAGGAATAATAGACGCCTATTACATCCGGAAGGAGTCCTGTCCTTTCCCTTGTTCTCTTCTTATCTCAGATCAAATTACAAACTCCTGTAAAAACTAGCAAAATATATGTAAAACTTGTATATAAATCAGTTTGTAGTCAGTGCATTAAAAATTAGTATTTGGGGATAATGTAATTCATGGATATTTCTAAAACTGCAATACACTGAAAATTAGTACTCTCAAATTCTTCTTTTACGTATTTAGTATAGAAGTTACAAAAATCATGACTTTAGTCTGTTGCATGCTAGTACTAGTACTTTTATAAGCAGTTTTATACATGGAATACACACTTTTTAAAGCATAAACACCTATGAATTTCAAAATGCAAATTAAAACTTCACCCTTCACTCTGTTTTCAGCATGTACTGAGACCCTAAGGTTTTTAAAGCACAAAGGTAGTGCAGGAATATTCTGAGCCTTGAGAGCTCTTGCCTCTTGTGCTTCTAAACCCTCAATTTATATACTGATTGCACACTTGATAGACAGGTGGGAATTAATAGTAACCTTACCTGATAGAATGCGTAAGTTAAGCGAACGGAAGTGTTCTTTGATTTTTGTCTTTCTCTGGCTAGAGAACTATGACAGAATTCAGTTCTGAGAAGTGGCCCTTGATTTATCCAACTAAAAGGGCAAATTCTGAAGTTCAAATGAACTTCGCTGTGAAAATGAAATAAAATTATTCTGGCTCCGTTGACTAAATGTGCATTACTGGGTCATAGAGGTCATTTAGATGAGTAATGCAGAGCTTGTAATAAAGATGAGTAATTTGATGAGTAATTTCCAGATCATACAACAGTTACTTTAGTTTAGATCGTGACTTGCTATATTTAGAGCTATTTTCTAGTAGCGCGTAGGCTCGTGTCTTGAATAGTTAGTAGATATGACCATGAAGAACTTCAGTCTCTAGTACAAAAGCATGCTGGAATGCATTATAGAGGCCTAGGTCTGTGTTTTCTGTCTCTCCCATTACCCTTATCTATGTGCTACTCCTGTCCCCTCAAATGTGTTTGTCTTTCTTTTCTCTTTCACAAGGACTCAAATCCTTCCTTCTCCTGCAATCAGGATGAATTTCTGCTGGTTGCATGCTCTCTATACAGGCTGGGGAAGTTGAAAAGGTCATTTCTCTTAGAGGCATGAATTAGTTTTAGGTTTGCACTGAACAGTTGCAAATAAAACTCTCAAACAGCAATGTGATCTCTGTATTACGTGTGTATAATAGGATTGAAAAAGGTAGGATGAAATACCTTTTCAAAAAGTTTGTTCAGAAACACCTAAGGAAAAGAGTAAGTTGGATAGAGAGGGGAGCAGTTAAGACATACACATTTAAAGTAATCTTCAGGTATGGAATAGAATGTTGCCTTCTGTCCTGGGAACAGGACTGAGCAGTGAGTGCATGACGATACCTACTCATCTCAGTACAGCTCTATGTACCACACAGTATTAACCTAAGAAGTAACAGCTTAGCCAGAGCTTACAACTCAGTTTTTCTAAACCTTTCTGTAGTAGTGAGTTTCTCAATGGAACCCCAAAAGATTTTGAGGCACAAAAAATTGGAATTTTTCAGAATATAACCCTCCAGATTTGCAATTTCTAATAGGATGACTATGTGACACATTAAAATAAAAAGACCTGTATAAAGAAGTCCCTGCCTATTCATGGATCACTGCAAACTGGACTATGCTTCTAGGCTTAGTTTCAGTCTATTCCGTGTCTGTCTGGAATTCTGCAAAATCCCCTTTAGATCTTTATTCCTGCCTCCACAGCAGCCTGCCTGTGTGCTGCCTGCTTCCTTCAGCAGTCTATGTCTTAGCATGAGCTGCAGTCTGACCCCTTGTGCAATGACTGCTTGCTGTAATTAGCAACATGGAAAATTCTCCTCTAGTGCACATTTGCTGCCTCCAAGAATATTACTGCCCTCTTTCCAGATCTACCTTGTCTGGTCACTCTTCTTGAAGGAACAAAGAAGGAACTTTGTTTATAAAGTGAAGGAACAAACAAGAAGCAAATACATAAAAGAGATACTGTGCAGGAGGCTTCCACAGCACATACCAAGTTTGTTATACTTAAGGGTTGGAATTGCAAAGAACAAGCTACACACATGATGGACGGCAGTGGTGCATAAGAAGCAAGCAAATATAAAACAGTCGGATATTAATGTCAGGCAAAATCCTGCAGCATCGTTGGTGGAAGCTTGACTGGAACAAGACTTGATCTGTACTATCATGGTTTGCTTCTGCGTTGCAGTTTGTGTGATGTGGATAGTACAGGTGTGAAAAAGTGTTTGATTTAAAAAATAGTTTTCAGGAGATTAAATCCTTTGTTGCAGTATTAACTTAGAAAATTTACATCAAGATCCTTGGAAGTTTTGCCTGTGTAAATCCATGGAATTAGATTAATAATGCTTGTATCATATTTTAACACCTAATGCAGCCACACAATTGTAGAAAAGGTCAAATATTTTTGTTTTAGGCTCCAGCAAGCCTGATATTACTAGGAAAATAATTCTGCCAGACAGACAAGCTTGTCTGGAGCTTATACCACTGCTAGTGGAACTGAAATATGATGATGGTGCTCTTTGTAATATAATTAGTGAGAAACATTCAGTAAATTACTGAAGAAATATTCTGTCATACTAGTGCATCTTCAACCTAATAAAACAGGTGGCATTGCAGCTAGTTTTTGTGGGAGAACTGAGATGGATGCAAGGAGGAAGACTGATGTGATGGAACATGGGTTAATATGCATGATGATGATAATTTACCATGGTGTGCATTTACTGTAATTACTTGGAAGTAGTACTGTGTTGTATCAGATCAGTGCTAACTTTTATATTGGTTTGAGAAACCTATTCTTTTAAATTATTTTTAAGTCGAAGCTAAAATAAAACTTTCATAAGTATGTAGTAATGTTGCTTTTCATAACTGGTTTGGATTACAAAGCAACTGATAAATATTGGCGTTTGTAATTTACAGTTCACTCTTTCGGTTACCAGTCTGTTTTTTTCACCATACGGAAAGGTCAAGGACAAGAAATAGAAAAGAGATGATGACAGCACTTATAAAACAACTTATTGTTGTGTCAAAAAATAATAATTGGCAGTGGATCCTGTCTAATCACTGACGTTAGTGGATGCAGCACAATGCCTCCATTTTCTGTCAGTGCTGATAAGGCAGCACAGTCCTCTTATAAATGTTTATAGGCTTTTCAAAAATACTAGGTTAGCTGGAAACATATGAAATTACTTTAGATGACTACTTTTACTCTTGGTGTGCTTTTCATAGTTAGTTGGGTTTGTTTGGGGGATTTTTTTTTCTGCCTGGTTGATGAGTTACAGTGGAAATGATTTGGAGGGAGTTGTTTGTTTTCTTATTTCTTTTTATTAGAAATTATTTTATCAGCATTCAAGTGAAATATATCTGAGTAAGAATAAGACTAGCAATATGGGAGGAAGACAGAATGTAATCTACCATAGAACAGTACGATATGAATGTTTCACATGTTTCACAAAACAAATGAAATGGATATAAAAAGCAATTTTCTTTGGTCTGAGATTTCACACACACAGAAATTACAGCCTCGTATTTGCCTCATGGAATGTATGGTGCTTTCCACCGTGGATTTTTGTCTGTATTAGTCAAGCTACGGTTTAGCCTTCATTTTTTCCCGTGTTTTTCTGTTAGTTGCAATAATTTTTCTCAGAAGATAAATTTATGTTAGAAATTTATGTTCTTCACTGGAAATAAATCTTCTGACCTTAGAAGATGTCAAGAAAACATAGGCTTCCTTTTTTGCCACCAAAAGAAAAATTACTTGATCAGTTGCCCTTTCAATATGTATGTGTCTGTGAGTCTGCGTATACAAATTACATTTTTCCTGAGAGAAGGAGAGAATTTGACAACCTAAAGTGTTTATGTAAGTACCTCTCTCTATGCTTTTTTTCTGGGGAGAGATGAATGTTATGGCTCAGTTGTATTTCCTTTGCACAGGCTCACAGTTCACCATAAAGTTACAGCTCCTCAGGATTTCTTTCTCTGAAATCTTCAGGTGTGGTTGAAATGCTAGTCTATTGGGGTAACTGGCAGCAGTAGACTAAAGCAAGATACAGTATAAGATGTGCTCATGCAACGGCAATAGAAAGATAGAGCAGCTGAGAGCTGGGCTCTTGTCAGGCTAAAACACCACTGAGACTGTGATTGTGGTTATGGTTGCATTTTCTTTCAAGAGCAGAATGAAGGTGTGGGATCTGCATGCATAGCCTGTAAATATGATTTTGCTGTTGTTAGCAGAAGCCCTGGCGTTCCCTGGGTCCAGCGGGGCCAGGGCCTGTGCCTGTTCTCGGTGGTGCTGGCCACCCTAGCAGCTGGGGGGTGAACGACTCTCACCTCCCCGGGGTGAACTGAGGTTAAGTGGTACCACCAGTGGGGTGGGCTGTGCGGAAGAAAAGTATAGAAATAAACTCAAACAAGTCCAAGGTTGAGGAGGAAGAAAGCATTGACATCCTGCTACTTCATGACAACAGGAAAAAGAAACCCTAACCATGAACTTCTCATGGCAAGGACATTGTGATGTGACCTCCCCTTTTCCTCCCAGTGCTTTTCTTTGAGGAATACTGAAGCTGCCCATGGGAGGATCCAGAGGGACATTGAGCTCAGCACCCATAAAAAGGGGTCACTATTAATTTTTCTTGTATGGTGTTTCTAAAGGTGGCATTATTAATGAGGCTTTACTGTGGCAGTTGGACTATGGATATTACTATTACAAGACCAGTCATAACTGTTGTGTTTTGGTTAAATTACTAATATTTTAATCAGGCTAACAATAGTTTGATGGTGGTTTTTTTTCTGTATATCTGTTTTCCTTTTTTGTCAGTAACAAGATTTTAAGTGTAACACTGTCTAGTCGCTTTAGGTTTAGCTAAAAACTTAAGTGTTCTGATTTATATTCTANATTCTATGATTCTATGAAATCTGACTTTTGAGGTTAAAAGGGGGTTTGTGCCTATTGTAGGAAAACACAGGTCTTTTCCAGGCTTCTGAGTCCCATCGCTACAATGCTGCAAAGATCCAATGTTACTTGTCCATTGTTCCACATCAGTTAAGAATTAACTAATATTAGAACATTTCAGAGAGATTTTATGGTTTAGTGTATTTTTCTATTCTTCTGTCTAGAAATCAAAATATATTAGGGCATCCTTAAAACGAGTGAATATGTCCTGAAATGTTCTGCTGAAGAAGGGGGACCACTTTCAGTATTCTGAAACAAGGGATGGCAATTATACTTCTCTTTCCCACAACGTAAAGTTCCTTTTTTTGGTCCTGCAGTACTATGAGGAGTCACATTTTAAATCTGTGCAAGACTGCATCTTGTTTCTCTTTAGCTTGCATCTATGATATCTTATAGACGATGTTAACATTTAGGGTACAAGAAAAGTTGCTTTCTCTGGATTTTTTTTTTCTTTCCAATTTTTCTTTTTATAAATACCATCTTATTGTGAAAATAGACCCTGGGAAGAGGGTTTAGTTGCCAGATAGAAAGTGCAATATTATATCTAATTTCATGATCAGTTTATTTTTTCTCAATTTATTGACAGTGTTTACATGATATGTTTTTGTTTATGTATGCACAGAGTGAAACCTATCTTCTGTGGTTAAGCAAGGGAACAAAAAACTCACCAAAACCTGGTACAAACATTTAAAGTGGAGATGATGATTTTTATATTAGAATTTAGTAGAGGGGAAAGACAAATTACTTTCAAATTTCTTTTCTAGAAATGAATAAAACCTTTTGGGGAATTGCTTGGACATTACTCCTTTACCTAGTAATTATGGCCTCAAGCTCTTGAATCAGTCTGATTATCCTCAAAGGAATTCTGTTTCTCAGATTAGAAAATACCAGTCTAGATTATTTCCACTAGAGCATATCCACTCAATATTTTTCAAAAATAAGCTTTGTTAGAAAATCTGATATTGTGAAAATTGCATTTAGAGGATTTGCATATAGTTAAGTCTACTTTTGATGAAAAAAATCTATTTATAAGATATGTGGTTACTAAAAAAAAAATTAAATTATCTTGGGGAACCTGAAAATTGGAGTGGAGGGGATTTATGTGTGTGTATATCGTCATATTTCAGGTTTTTATTTCTTTTTAAGTACTGTGACTTTTTTTTTCTCAAGTAGCATATTGCTCAGATACTGTTAGGGGTTTTTTCAAGTTTTAAGAAATATGTCCCTGTATGCATTCTTGAATTCATTAGTCTGAATTTTTTCAGTATTCAGTGAATTGTAGATAAGTTCATGACAGTATGGCCTTTGGGAGAACAGTTTACTGTGTGTTATAAACCTCACTATTTATAATAGCTTGAGGTATGTAAGTGTCCTTCATTCCTCCAAAAATCCTCATCAAAGTAGTTCTGGAAGCATTTCTCAGTTGTGATCAAAACAGTGACTAAGGTTAACTTCAGGAGTGAAAACATAATATAGTTCCTATGACAGTAGCTAAAGAAATAATATTGCATAATTCTAAATGTTTGCTAATTGGACACCTATGAGGGTTTCTTAGTGACTGTATGAAGGTCATGACTAATTTCAGGTTCAGAGAAGCAGTGGCTTTATAGGCTCATCTGTGGAAAGTGAGGTGAAGTGCTCTCAAAGGAATACTTCAAAACTGGAAGAGGAGTCATCTGTTCTTGGAAGTCTCCGAGGTAAAGGTGCCTTTTCGGTGTTACTGAAGATATGAGAAGAGATGGTGAACTAACTTGCAGCCTCTTGACTGCTAGACCCGCCCCCACCCCCCCAAACCCAAACCCTAACCCTAATAGTAGGAAGAGAACACAAAATAGTGAGTTTTCCATTGCAGTTTTTCTGCATAAGAAGGATCTTGTAGAGGTGCCTACTCTGCATGAATCTGTCTGTTCATGTTGCCATTCATTTTCATGGCAGACTTGTTCACATTTCACAATTTTTGTAAGCGTTCTAATTTTCTCTACAGTGATTCTACAATAAATTTATTCCAGGTGGAACAAGCAATAGTTATTGTGAAATTTAAATTTGCCTTTTTCTGACCCATAATGTCAAATTTATTTTTTCTTGCTACTGGCTTAATGACCTAGAATTTCAAGAAGAAATTGTGAACCATTCAGATCCTGTACAGATAAATAATCTTCTGGTGACCTCTAATGGAGAAGATAAATCTGAAACTGCCTTGTAGCCATTTTCATGTTCATAGCTCAACAGGACAACAACACATAGCAATAACACTGTGATAATACTGTCATCCTGCTAAAAGCCTCCTCTTACATGAGAAGATGTGAAGAAAATGATACTGAAAAATAATAGTTCAAGAATTTACTTGTTTTGCAACCTGAAACCTGATTTGGATTGAAAAATCTTTGCCTGCTTTCAAAACTTAGAAATTTTAGACAGAAATGGAACGTATGTGTGCTTGTAAAACTGAAAGTAGTACTAGAAAGCCCTGCATTCTGTGAGCTACTGCCAATGTGGAGTTAAAGACAAAAGAATATAAGAGTTACACTGACAGATTAAGCAAGAGGTTCTATATAAATGGTCTTCAACACTTGGAGTAGCGGAAAAATGTTCACCTTTCTTTTGAAAGGTGAACTTCTAAGAAAATGGTACCACAGGTAATAACATGCATGGAGTACCACTTTCCACTTTTTAGGGTTTTTTTTTTTTTTAAGATCAAAAATCAATATAGTATTGTAGAAAGAAATCCTAGTGGTAAGTCAGCTCCATGTGTATGATATTTTAGAAGCACAGAATAGCTGAGGCACAAGAAGGCATCTCTGAAGATTTGTCTACTTGTGAGGGTTTACCCTGGCTGGGAGCTAAGGCCCCTCTCAGTTCCTCATTCATTCATGCCCAGCAGGGTAGAGGAGAGAATAAAAAGTACCAAAGTGAGAAAACTTGTGGACTGAGGTGAAGACAGTTTAACAGGTAAAGAAAAAAAAAAAGAAGAAAACGAAAAAGTGATGCAAAGGCAATCCCTCACTATCTCCCACCAGCAGACTGGTGCCCACCCAGTCTCTGAGCTACCTTAGAAACACACCCAGTATGGTTTTATCACTGAGTGTGATGTTATATGGTATGGAATATCCCTTTGACCACTTCAAGTCAGCTCTGCTGGCTGTGTCCCCTCCCAAACTTTGCTCAACCCCAGCCTACTCACTGAGGGAGGGGACAAGGCAGACTGAGAAAAAAAGCCTCAATACTGTGCAAGCACTGGTCGGTAACAGCTAAAACATTGGTTTGTTATCAGTGCTGGGTTTATCACAGATCTAAATGCAGCACTGTATGGGCTGCTATTAAGAAAATTAACTCCATCCCAACCAGTACACTAGCCGAAATCCACTGATCAGAGCAAGGGATCCCAGATCTAGACTTAGCACTGTAGATGTGTCTCTCAGGGGCTGAGCAGAGGGAAGAATAGCCTCCCTTGACCCGCTGGCAGCAACAGTCCTGCTGCAGTCTAGGATGCTCTTGGCTGCCTTTGCTGCATGGACGCATTGCTGGCTTATGGTCAGTTTGTTTTCGAGACCCGAGGTGCTTTTCTGCAAGGCTGCTAATTGGTATATCAGCTTTTCTTTTTAATTGGGTACAGCTTACCTGCTTTATGCCAATTGTTTTTGGATTCGTAACCTAATATAACTCCATAAACTCCCAGTAGATTTTTTAATCCATTGGACAGTTCCAACAAAATTTTGAGAGTCTTTTAGCCATTCCAAGAAACAGCTAACAGTTTGCCAAACAGCACGTACTGGTTGACTATGCATATAGCTCTGAACTAGGCAGAGTGTGAGTAGCTATTGTCCAGTGAAAAGAAAACCTTCTTTGAAGGAGCCTCTGTGAAGAGGACTGTGTGTCGTGCTGCAGAGGAAGGCAGGCACTAGTGACGCAGAGGGAGCTGGCAAGGTTGGGAAGATTATGTGGCACAGTACCCAAGTCTGTTTGAAACCATGCTTCATTAGTTACTCTGCTCACAGAACAATTTGCTAAGCTTGTTGCATATATAAACATTTCTTTAACTGAATCTCAATGCTCCGCTTTCACTGTAAAGAATTGTAAATGCCTCATTTACTCCAGAAGATGGTGCTGTCTGCATTTGGTTTAGAATTTATTGTGACACAAAAAATTTATACCCAATTCAGCCCTTGTTGAGTTGCAAATTATTGTGGATACCTTTGTAATAGGATCTGTTAATGTAGCCCTGCTCCTGAGGCTTTCACATTTACAAATAATTTGCATAATATTTCCACATGAGAGGTTAGGAAACACACAACATCTCCAGTAAACTTGCATTAATATAACTTGATATGTTGAAGCAATCTCAGTTATTTTTCTACTACTGGAACATAAATATTAGGTTAAAGAAGGACAAAATAACATTTTATTCAATGCAGTAACTGCAAAGTTGACTTTTTAACAAGAATATTTGTAAAGTTCCACTATGGTGATGATTCTTTACGGAACCTACGGGGTCTTTGCTATCAATACTTATACATGGCAAGATGCACAGAATATTACTTCTGATGTAATTTATGAGCTGCAATGTTAAAATCAGTACAAGAAATTATGCTTTGCAGTTCTGAAGTACATCCTCAAATTCATTACAAACTTCATATTGCAGTGTTATGCTTCTGCATTTGTAATTGATTTGTTACTCCTGTACATTTAAAAGCAGTAGAATTTTCTAGCTGTCTTTCTTTTCATCCTGTTTCCAGGGAAGATGCTAATACAGCTTGAAAAACTTTGTAAGATAAGCATATATTTTATGTGCATATTACAGTCTGTGAAATACAGCAAGCAATTCACTTTTATGCAGGGTGTCAAAACAGATGACAAGCTCAGCCTGAAAGATGAAGTGCTGCCTACCTGTAGTCCTGATGAGCCTCTCAGGTACAGGTATCACATGTTTGCTATTTCGTACTATTTTGGCCATTTTGATATAGATAATGAAGTTGTTTCATGTCTGGGATTTGGGTGAGAAAGATGTGGGAGGAGTAGTCAGAAAATCTGAGGAACACAGAAAGCAGAAAAAGGGAAGTGTGTGTTATTGACTAGAATTAGAGAATCGTTGAGACTGGAAGGTATCTCGCTAAGTCTAGTCCAATCCTAGCTATCTAGTCCAACCCACTCTTTAGAGCAAGGTTACATCTGGCTTTGTAGTTCACTCAGATGGCTCAGGCTTCATTTACATCTCCCTGGGCAACCTGTTCTGGTATTCAACAGGCACTGTGAGCTCATTTTTTTCCAAATATCTAACTAGAATTTCCCTTGATGCAGTTTGTACCCATAGTCCTTGTTTTGTTGCATACCACCAAGAAAATGCTAGTTCCAACTTCTCTGCAACCTTTCCTTCTTTAGGCTGAACAAATCCAGCTCTCAATCAGTACTTGCAGTCTCATATTGCATTCCCCTAATCGTCTTCGTGACTACCATCTAATAGGAGTAACTGAAGTGTGAACCTCCGAGATTCTCTTGTAATGTTCCACATCTCTCATATTGCTCTGGTGTTATTGTTCTGCAATATAGAGCTTACTTTTAATATATGTGTGAAATATTACTCTACCCCATGTGTGCAAATTCTCTCCTGACTGTTTTGATCTTAACACTGTTTTCTGGAACTCTTGAGTGTTAAAATAAAAATCCAAACTCATATTGCTTATTAGAAATCTCTCTAGGACCTGAGTTGCATGAAATTAAAATATGCTTTATCACTACCAAAAGACATTTTTAGTTACTGCTTTAAAATTAAAAAGGAAGCATGCATGCTAGGAAAAAAAAAAAAAAAAAGAGTTTCCTTAATATATGAAAGAGAAAACTATAGTTTTCTCTGTATATATACCTGTGTTTGCAGATACATAGAGAATCATCTATACTGACTTGCTTAGTAAGAATATCTCTAAGTTATGCAAGGTGCCCAGGCTAACAACTATAATCTGAAATACTACTGATCTTATTTCAGTGGGTAGATATGAATAGACAGACATTTAGGTTCTGGTTTTACAGTTAGGATATCCATATCACTGGTGAATAATGGTAAAAGAGCCTTTCATAAATGCTTTGTTAAATGCTTAGTACATATAAGAAATCATTTTTCCCCCATTATTGAGGTTATTTTCCCCCATTATTTACACTATTTAGATTTATAGATTATTAGAAATTTAGAATTTAGAAATTTTTTAAAAATTTGCACCAGAACATGTGCTATGCAATTTCCAGTGACTCAGTGTACCCTTTGGGTTGAGAAACAACAGTGGATTTAAAAGCTTTGTTCTTCAATTCACCTGTTAGTGGTTTTTCTGGGGCTTCATAAACCATTTCCAAAATAGTTCCCTTTAAGAACAAGGTAAAGCATGATGTAAATTCAGTCTTAGGCTCTAACGGAAACTCCTAGTTCCCTTTTTCTTAACTATCTGTATGTATATTTCCTTTTAAAAGGTTTCCAAGGTTTCAGCAGATCAAATAAACCAAACAAAAAAAACACAAAACCCTTCCAGCCTGCTTTTTTTTCCCCTTTGTTCCCTAGTTTTTTTCATGTTTCCCAGAGTTTGGATGTTCAACATCAGACTCATGGCCAAGGTTAACCTCTTCTCTCATCATGTAAAATTTGGATTGATTGACATGCCATAATGTATATAATAAAAGGCCAGATAAGACAATCTTCAAAAAAGAATTTCATCATTAATAATAATGTTGGAGAAATATGAGAAGTAAAGGGTACAATTAACCACTGTAAATAGTTAACAAGATGTGGACCTTGAGAAAGAACAGGAGGATACCATAAATTAGCCAAAATAAGGGAATAGTAACATAAGCACAAAGGGAACAGAATTGCTAACAAGGCCAAACAAGAAGTCACAGGAACTATGAGTGAATTATCCTAATTAATATAATAAAGAACCTGCCTTCAGTAGGGACTGCCCTCTTCTAACAAAAGCCCCCTCCTCATGGAGCATGCCTAGTAAGAAGAGAGGATGCTGTGACTTGGACCAATGGGAATGAGGATAACTAAGCATAACTGGAGAAAGTACTGGTAACTGTTGCTTAACCATTGCTCAAAATGTATACGTGCTTTACATGTGCTACCTGAGGCGTGTCAGCTTTGTGGATGAACCACCTAGCACCCATCTCTGAGCAGGAATGAAATAAACAAATATCTCGCCTCAGTGCATATATCGGCTCCATGAACATTGGGTTAAAAGAACCCAGATTTGGGACCACAATAGGAGTTTGCATAATTAGAAAAGGAGTGCACAGGTTGTGAGAGGTATGCATGGCACTTGAGAGGTTGGAGAAAAACAATGCTGAGAAATCTAGTTCATTGTAGAAAGCTAGAAGATGATTGAGGATAGTTTGAATAAATTAAGAAAGACTTTTGCACTTCCTTTTGAACCACTTTACCTTTAGAACGCTTTCACAGCTGCTAATTTTCATCATGTTGTGGCAGTGCTTTTATTATTACTTTATGAAGTCACCTTTGTGGAAAGAGTCATTTTCAAAAGAAGTCCACACTGTGCCGTTCCATGTTCCAGCAACCTAAAATAATTCAAAGATTTGTTTAAATAAGAATGACCAAATCTACCAAAAAAACTACTTTTTCTCCCCCGCAACTTACTTCCCCCCACAAAATACTTTTCCTCCCCACAACTGCAAAGCAAGCATAATTCCATCAATATTTATTAAGTATTTTCTGTCTTACATTTGAATCTTCATTTTTTACCTGGAATATTTGTTTTTAAAACATTTTTTCTCCACACGTTATCTGATTTGAAGAATTAACACCTTCCTCTACTCCAGATGAAGTCTTTTATTAAGTGTGGAAGAGCTTTGCAAATAATTTGTATTTTATAAAATAGCAAAAGGAGAAGTGTCAGAACATCTGTTTGTTTTGACAATAACTAGGAAAGTATATTCCTGATTTGTAAGGAAAAATTGTATCTGTGACTCTTAATTATTCAAAATTCAAAAAATAAGTCTTGAGAAATCAATGAATCATAAATATAAATAAGTATTAGAGCACTAAACATTCCCTTAATTTGGTTAGCAATAAGCCTAGAAACTGGTGTAATCTATCTACTGGCATAATCTATCTAATCTATCTTTCTATTTAATAGGAGAAAGCCTGATAATTCAGTTAAGCCTTATAATTGTTAAGAAAATAAATTTCTATACCGGGTGTAGCAAGTTTATTTTGGATAGTGAAAATAAATTAATGAAATGTTTATATGTTATTGATCATAACAATGATTCACTTATCTGAGTAATTAAAAAAAATAGTCTGGATTTTG
>VXBO01014905.1:0-14259 GCA_013400135.1 Rhinoptilus africanus | reverse complement strand
TGCCCCCAACCCTAATGACCTCCCTAATGACAACCCTAATGACCTAAGGATCTCTGTAACTTTAAAGGACAGTATGAGAGAAAAAAAAATTCTTAGTTTTGGGAAGTACCCAGATAACGTGGTGATACAAAGCATAATGTTAAGAGCTGTTACAAGTGGCCATCACCTCCAGCAGCTCCAGACCTCCAGATTCTTCCTGCCTGGTCACTGGAGCCCAGCCTGGTGCATGGGGACCTGGGGTCTCTGCCCAGGCTCCCCCCAAATACCAGCACAGACCCTCTGCCTGTCTGATACCCCTGCCCAGACCCAGGGCCTCCCACTCTGGCTCATCCAGCTTGGAGTTTGCCAGTGAATCCATGCACACACCTCACGCACACCTGGTTTGGGGCAGGTATGGCATTTAGGACTGGAGTATTTGCTCGGCCACAGATTGAGTGTGCAGCTGCTGAAAAGTCATTTTAATTACTTTAGTTCTCAGTTCCTTTTTGTCTAAGACAGCGGTGAGCCTGCCTGCTCTGCAGTGCTGTTCTAAAGATCACCGCACTCGGGTTTTGAGGTGGTCAGACATTCAAGTTGTAAGGCCTAAAAAAAAAAAAAGGGAATACCTTGATGAAGATACTGAATAAAAGTTCCCTTCAAAGCAAAAGGAAGGAATAGGGAAGATTAAAAAAGTCACCTCGCCTCAGAGGTTCAAAGCACAAAAGAGAAGGAGGGAATTCCTTTTAACCAGCCTCAGTCAGGTGCCCACGTTAGCACACTATCACAGACGTAAAAGAGAGTCAACCTACCTGATGTTCAAAAAGCAATTTATGTTACGTGTCACTACTTGTTAGAGGCCTTCTTTGGCCATATCTACAAGAAAGAAGCCTTCCTTGGTCCAGGCATACACTGACTCTCCTTCAGGGCTAGACCTAACGTGCCTACGACCTCTCATCTACCACTGGGCAGTCCCAGAAAAGGAATGCATGTTTGGGTAGGACAGTCACAGGCCATTTCAGTTGTTCCCTTATCTAGAAGGCTGGGAATATTAAAATGCACCACACTAGAGAAGCGTAAACGCTGCCCTTGTGTCTGGTTTTTACAGCCCCTCCTTGCTTTATTATAGTCACCATGGAATTGTACCTCAGCAAAGACTGAACTTGGGTCCTAAATCCCATTTCCAGTAATGTGTTTGTATCCTTCGCACCATGAAAAAATAAGAAAAACAAAAACATCTACGAGAAGTTCTGTTCGTGGTATAAGTTGCCTTGGTTTGTGCGCGTAGCTAAGCCTATGTTAGGATGACCACCAAAACCAGGCAGACTGCCTGCCTCTGAAGAATATGAGATACTCACACCATCACGCCTGGCTCTTAACCCTTCTCTAGGTCTCTTCTCATATGATTGCTGTTGGCTGACTGTTCACTCTGGTCTCTTTTTTGCAGTTTGAGTTGTCCACGATTTCTCTACCTCTTGAAGGAGATTTAAGGATAGCCTCGTGAAAGCACGGGGGGCCTCGGTGATTCTCCTCCTAACTTAGGTAGTACGAATCTCTGAGTAGAAAGACAATTTACAAATAAGATGTATAACACGACAGGGCTTCCTACCGTGGCTGCTACATAATGAATATCTGTCATTAAAAGTTTTTTAGAAGGTTTTAATAAACTCAGAGAAAATTTTTTGCAGCGGATGGTGTCCCAGAAGGCACAAGCAGTTTTACAAAGAATGTTTGTAGACTTTGGACACCTTGGTGTCCATACAACACTCAGATATATGCTCATATTGATTTAGGTTAATTTCCATTACATCTAGCCCTTTATCAAGAAAAAAAAATTGAGGAATAAAATACAGAGAAACTTCACATTCCCTTACTATGTAAGATAATTAGATATTCTTTGTTTCTTTATTAAGATTGTTAAGGTTGGAAATATCACCCCAGTAGGTATCTCCATTAAGAATACTTACCTATGCCCAGCGATTACCAGCTCCACAGACTTTTAAAATGTGTCACTTGGCTAGCATTGAAGGCTTTAAAGGAGAGCACGCCACCTCAAAGAAACGCTTTATATGCTCAAGCACTTCATAATGCATAGGTGTAAAGAGAGATTTAAACTTTTCAAGACTTTTTTTAAACTTTCAAAACCACATTGCTAGTCTTCACTTCCTCTTTTATTGCTTTCAACTAATTTTCTGCTCTACACTGAGAGTCAGCAGGTGTAATGAGAAGAAAGAGAAGAGGACTCGTAAAACACATGGACTACATTTTTCAAAATTAGGCATAATCTAGTGTGTATTTCTATATTACGCACATAGAAACTAAGAGCATGTAACGGACCGTGACCAACACTGACACCTGACTTGTACCACACAGCAGTCATTGGATCCATGAATTAACTGCATATTTCCAGTTGTGAGTATCTAATTTTGAAATTTTATCCCATATATTCATTTACCTTGACAAGTAACAGTGACAAGTAAATCATTTTTAATATTGTTGTCTGTTTAAATGGTACTTACCCAAGGAAAATGGACAGACATTTTAAAATGGCTGGTTTAGCTCATTTCCTCTCCATCTAGGGAGATATATTCCATAAATGCAAGAAGAGAGGTTACCCAAAACAGTTAACATACTGGAGTACGAAATGTTCTCTGTAGGATAAAAAAAAAAAAGAAAACTGAAAACTCACAGACAGATTGTTTATGACTAGAAGAGTGTAAACACGCATCTATTTTATTTAACTCGGTAATCCTCTGACACAACTTGTGATGTGTTTGATCAGCAGGCTTCTTGTTCATCTTCCATCATAGAAGTATCTCTGCTTTCCGCAGGGGTGTTGACAGCTGGCAGCAATCAAAGCCATCTAACTACCACTGTCTCAATTACGGGGAATGACATTCAGCTACGAAACTCAAAAATGCCTTTAATTCACTGTACTGTACTATGCATCTCAATGAAAAAATATATCCTCACTTAGAAAAGAAGACATTTGGACCCTTTTTTCTAGAAAGGGGTTTGTTCAGTACTTCAGAGGTGTGTAGCACATGGCATCACTTCTTCTTGAGAAGACCTCGGGCATAATGCAGCCTTGTCTATCGTAATCCACTTTGGATATGTTGTTTTTGAGTTAAATATGAAGACATCTTCTTCAAAATTAGTGTAATTGGTTTATCTGTGGCCTTTCAAAGAGAAGAAGCATATTTCAGCAAATCAAAGTTTAAAAACAAATCCCTCCACCTGTGTGGCTTTTCAGCCTTTTCATTGCAAGCCACATGGAAGTTATCCCATAATGTGCTAGAGTAGTGTAATGTTCCTGCTCACTTCTATCTTGTTTTCTAGGACTCTCCAAGAAGAAAAGTCAAACCAACATGTTTTTTAAGGAAAGACATAAAAGGTGTAAGAACTTTTTTCTGAAAATTTAAAAAGGTATCAAGCTCTGTCAGCAGGTGACTTTGGAAAATGTTGGGAGTTTAGTGTCCTAACCTGGCATGTATTAAATAGCCTGGGACTACAAAGTGGCTTTCCAGCAATTCCCATCCTGTCCCAGTGTCAGGTTTTCATACAGTGTGACTCTCAGGAAAAGCGAAAAGGCCAACATGAAAGCCCCATTACTCCAGAGAATTTCATATATTTCTGTACCAAGGGAGTAACTGGGATCAGTGATGGGACTGGCACAATCCTTTTCTGTGATGTATGCACACTGTCATCGCTTGCAACTTCTGCAGAGCAGCGGGGTCCATTTTGGGTTTTACTTAACATGTTGGTAATTGTCCTGGTTACCAGAGCACCAATAGGTCTGTATCCACATTTGAACCCATGTTTCTCTCTATCATATGCCCATCATCTTTTTTGTCCTTCAAGTCTGTAGTGTCAGAGCACTGTCAACGCTCCTTAAGCCTATTTTTCCCCTCCTGAATCCAGTTGCCAGGCAAATGCTAGCTACACCACGATTTTATGTGTTAATTCTGTATCTTCAGTTGTGTATTCCAGTTTCCAATTCCAATATGGACTTCTATCAGATGTCCTTTCTTTCCTGGCATTATACATGTGGCTTCTGCTTCCCTCACAGACTCTTATCTATTTTCAGGGGTTTTTTTTAAATGCATCCTTCATGCATTTCACTCTTGTGTGGAAGGCTCCATTCTCAGTCAGGCTTCATAGTGTATTATCATGACTAAGCTATTTAACAATTAGCTTGAGTTAATTAAAAACTATGAAGCATAACAAATAACACAGAAACAGATAAAGTCAAAAATAAGGGACCTTCTGATTGTCTTCCTCCTCATTCAGTGCTTAGATGGAAAATTTTAAGTGTTCCTTAAATTTTTTGTTTTCCTTTCACAATCCAGGTGAAAGTTCTAGTGATCTTCTACGTGTCCCATTTTTCAACCCAGACTATTTCCTCTACCAAAAACAAGTAACAAAACAACAAAAAGCTCAACCAGTTCAAGAAGTTTAATATATCCTCTATTTCGTATTCATTGCATAACCCACTGGTCAGACTCACCCAACTGATGAACTGTAAACTATGAGTCTTTTTTGCGCTAAAAGTCCACACTGGAAGAGACACACGACACCACAAATCACCTGAAGATGTGAGTTGTCCGATGTGAAAATGGAGAAAAGACCAATTCTGGGGACTGCGATCAAGAGCTACAGAAGTCATGCCGAGTCAGGTTGTTTCCAAGGAATATCCTATGAAATAATTTATCCAGCAAAACCTTGCAGTAGGGGAGTGCTGGTACTGTTATCTACTCATCCCCAGAATAAATAACTCCATTGATCCAGAAAACTGACTACATTTCTTGCAGCTATAAAAATTAATCAAAATATTACCTTTACCCTTTTACAATACTCTTTTTAAAATTGTGATTCCTCTGCCATTTTTTCTTATATCTGTATGCTTTTCCAAACCTGTTTTGCAACAAGTTAAATTTTGCACATCGGATTAGAAGTCATGCATACAGCAGTTAAATAATAGTTACGCATTTTTTTCTGGTTCCATTTCTGATCCCCTTGTGCATTTTTATACCTTGATATTGTAGGTCTGTGCGTTTCTACAGTTATCCTAAGATGACTAATGCATCAGTTAAAGCCTAGGTAAACCAAGGGCAGAGAGATTAAAAAATGCCATTAGTGCAGCTGTTTATTATTTTTCCCTTGAGGTGACATCAAATATCAAACCCTCGCATCTTAAAACTGAGCCAAGGTACATACTGCAGCAGATTGCCCATCTGGTGTGACTTCAGAATATTAAAATCTCCTGCAGGCTATCAGCACAAGGACCAGTCAAAATCTTCGCAATCATCGAGACATCTTATTTCACACTACACGGAGTTGTGTGATCTCCAATTAAGATGTTCAAAATCATCGTTACTGGCTTGTGATGAATGTTGATCATATCACCCAACCACAACAATTCTGCATTTAATCTGTAACTGTCCGGCTAATACACAGTTACTGAAACAAGGTCTTGTCTGTGATCCAAAATATTACAGGAAATCAAGAACTGCCATTTACAAAGTGTAAAATCGAACAACTTTCTAGACTCTGTTGAACACTGTCACTGTAGATTAATGTGATACAACTCCTAAGTGATTGCAAAGCCATAATTTACATAAAACTGAATCTGAATTAACATAGCTTCTGTAATCTCCCAATTTAGAAGAAATGGTTCTACAATTACAGGCTTCGATTCTAGATACATAGGCCAAGTTTTCCTCTGTTTCCACCTAAAACATAAATGGATAATTATATCCATCCCCAGCTCCTCTCACAAGCCATACTATTAGACGTGGGGATAAACCAATCCATTCTGAGATTATGCACATGTATAGTTAAAAGCTATAAAATACTTCAGGTCTGAAAGCTTTACTGAACAATTTAAACTATAAAATATGGATTATTCAGTAAATATGGTGAAGACTGGCAAATTACAACAGGTACTTAGTGACTTTTTGTCCTGTTTGAAGAGAGGAACATTACATTTGGGAGGCAAGTATTTCTTATTCTAATGTAGCTGTTGTGGAATTTGGGTAATGAGGTGAAGTCTCTGTGCTCAAAGAGCGATTAAGACTGGCTTTGCTATCTCTTGTGCAACCCAGGGGACTGAAGGCTTGCCTGGCTATCACGGGATACATAAACAATGGGGGAGTCTTGGGGAGCCAGGACAGCCCTGCTTTTCATCAGCAGAGTCAGTAAAATCAAGATAACAGAGACTTTGTGTGGCTCTTTGTTTCCTTGAGAGGCTACCATGGCTGGTAATTGACCTTTGCCTCATTACCTGTGAAATGCATATTAAAGCTGACACCCCTGTATATGCTAATGAAGATTTTGGAGATCATGCTAAACATATATGACTACAGCACTCATCTCTCCACCCAAATCATACTACATGTCACCTAGGGGAGGGAAACCTCGTAATTTTTGGAGATAAAAGGATGGAGAAAATGGCTNGTTCTCTTCCTCCACCCCAGGCAGGGACGCCTTTCTGGGTAAGCGCTGCGCCCGTCACCCTCTGGTGACTGTTACCCCGGGTTGTTGTACTATCGTTATTTTTCCTAGCATTACTAACTTTCATTAATTAGCGCTACTGTAGCTAGTGAATTTATCAACGGCAGTCTCGAATCTGCAACTGTCGCTCTCAATAAAATAACTAATTTCGATTAGTTATTCGGTGGCCCTGCTCTGGCAGGGGGGTTGGACTAGATGATCTCCAGAGGTCCCTTCCAACCCTATGATTCTATTTGTGCATCTGATTCAGTGAAAGTCCTTTGGTGGGGCTCTGATAGTAAATCAGTGAAAGTCCTGGGACTCCGACAGACAAATATCGAAACTACAGTCCTCTCAACGCGACACCTGTTCTGGTGAATTTTCCCATGTAAATGCAGGCAGAAACTCAGAGAGAACGTCTAGAATTCAAACAGAGTTTAGGTATTCTGGTTTGTACCACAAATATCAAGTTCTGTGTATTCATCAAGATGTTTATTGCTGTAAAATGCCATGGTCCTCGAGTTCTAAATGTTTTGAACGAAAACATGGCAATGTCCTAAAAGCTTGCTGTCTCTTTGTAGAAGAGGGACAGGAGACAGAGACCAAATCAGAAGCAACATCTAACAGTGAGAGAGGCTGTAATTAAAATCTACATTTCTGTGGGCATACTGGCAAAGGGGGAGTTTAAAGAAAGCTTCAAAAAGGAATAATTAAGTTGCTTGTGCATGCTTACACATGACTGCTTCAGAGAGTGAATGCCATCTGGGGAGAAGGCACAAAGGTACCTGTTTAGAAATCTAACAACAAATTCATGATGGGACTGATGTCGTGCACTCATTAGAGGAGACAGTTAATATCTTCATATTCCAAAAGGGCCCAAGGTTAAAGGGGAAGTTTTGAAAGTGAGAAACAACAATATACTGTAACAGAAAAGGTGGGGGAACGAAAGATGAACAGAAAAGTGGAATAGATTTTGTCAAGAAAATGTACTAGATTATTTAGGTTGGTAGCAGCATCAATCCTTGTAACCATGTCTTGGTTGAACCCCAGCTGGCAGCCAGGACTACACAGCTTCCTCCCAGGAAGGGGACAGAGAAGAGGAAGAAAAGGAGAGGAAAAGGATAAAAAAACCCCAATTTCTGGGTTGAGATATAGACAGTTTAATAGAACGACATCAGAAAAGGAAAACAACAATAATAATAACAATAATGACCCAAGCCACTCACACCGCCTGATGAAGTGGCACAGCGATTACGATTACCCGCCCTCCGGCTAACCCCATTCATATACTGAGCACCACGTCTGTGGTACAGAGTATTCCAGTGGCCATTCCATCGTTCTATCTAGGCTCCTCCTCAGCTTCTACGGGGAGCTGAAAAAAGTCCTTCCTTGAAAAATATAAACATCGCCTGGCAACAACTAAACCAATGTGCATTTTTAACATTCCTTTCATACCAAATCTGAAACACAACAACCACTAGAAAGAAAATTAATTCTGTTCCAGCTGCAACCAGGACAATCACCATCCAAGTTAAGTCTATACAACAGGAGAGTGTATTTGCAACTGAACACTTCCCACAGTTTTTGAAGTAGTTTAATACCCATAATGAAAACAGACTGCAGCAAAAGGAGTAAGGAAAGTAGTCATTAATCCTTTTGGGCAAAAAAATCTCTCTTCAGTTTTCAGACTATCAAAAACTATTGTCAGAGATGTGCAAATTATTGTGGAAGTATGATTATACAAAGTTTTATTCTCTGAGGATCACAAGAGAATTTTCTTGTTAATTCCAAGGAGTTATTAACATTGCTATTTAAATATTTCTACGTTTTCTGAATTAATATGAATGTCTAATAAAATCTAGTGAAAGGGAGTGAATTTATTGACTGCAAATTGCTGAACTTTCCCAATAGTTTGAGAAAATGAGATTTACCTCATCTTCAGCATATAAAAGGTATTCATCTAGTCTAAGACAGATACTGAAGTATATTCTGTAGTGAGTTAAGACAGAGAAGGGTCTCCAGAGGTTCCGCTTGTTTTAGACTCGTATTTCGAGAGTGGATGAACTGCCTTTTGTACGTGCTAGTTTCTCTTCACCAGATAAAGTGAGAGCTTCAGTTAGTCACTTCATTAATCACAGAAAGATCTTAGCTTACTTCTTTACCTTTTAGATTGCCCTAAGATGAGGAATATGAATCTCCCCTACGTATAAATGCTACAAGCGCCCCCACCTATTTTATTTGTTTTATGGAACCACAGTACTTGGAAATACTTTCTCATTCCAGGTATACTGACACTCATTCCCAGCATCATTACCGACTTGCGATGTGCAGGGCCGCAGGACAGTCACATCGCCTACGCAGAACTAAGAGTAATCATAACAGGGACCGAGGGCCTTACGGTGAGTGACACGTCTGTTGGGACTGGAGGGTCGGCGAGTCAAGCTCACAGTATGCATAAGCAACGTGGTCTTCTTTGGGATTGTACCTCTCAACGCCCAGTTCTCAGCACCATTCCGCACATTAGCTTGCCCGCTGCTTTTGCTGCTGAGCTCCTTGCCCTGCACGCTGCTCTGGCCTCCCTGCATGCTGTTCTTCAGAGAATCCTGTATCTTGGTGCTCTGCTCTTATTTCCAGTGAGGAATGCAAAAGAGTTGGTCGGTGTACTGCTCTTAACTGTGTATGCTTTCAACCACTCTTGGGACAACGTTCTTTTTCCATGTTGCAGTTCATATAGAGAAAGATGGTTTGGAAGTACATATCATCCACCCAAATCACATATCGTGATTCTCACAGCTTGGCTGCCTTTATTAATCCCCCAGTACAGTCAGCATTCTGCAAGCCTGTGCAGGTCTTCATATTCCCTCTCTTTTAATAGGACTAAACGAGGTCTTTGCTGACATTTTTCTAGCTGGAAAAGATGCATCTATCTGATGTCCAGATTTGAAAGTCACTCAACATAAATAACAACTTTAGGAGCACTTAATAGGGTGTAGTGATTGACTCCCTGATGACTCCCTACTTGATTTGTAATCTTGTCAAAGGTTATCCTAATTCCTTTGAGATGTCCTCTTCATTGGTACCAGCATGGTTGTTCAAAACAAGGGGAAATGAACTCGTGAATGAAAAGGAATGCAGCTTTGTAGACAGATGAGGTTAAGGAATTACATTATTTTCCTTATTTTACTGATGGACACATGATCACGGACTTTTGTCTTTCAGATTAACGGTGGCTGTAGAAGTAACAAAAATGATCTTGAGCCTCGTGAGGCCACTCATGGGATACACAAACAGGATGGATTCTAGTGCATATCACACCACATCACAGAAAAGAGGATGGGCCTTCACTCTGCCAGATTTGAACCCTGTTGATCCTGATCTGCAGTATGACTTCCAGGCTTCACCTACTTCATCACTGTGGACTCACAACCTCAACACTAGACTGTGTAGACTGTGTCTGACCCTCGTTACCTTCACTGGACCTGATCCTGACCCTGACCTGTGCCCTGACTTCCTGGCTTGACCAAAGATCTGCCTCTTCACCACAAAGTTGCCTGACGGTCTGGACTATTGGTTGAACCTGGACACCATCACTGGGCTGGTCTTGTTGCCTCGCATGGGAGTGGTGGGATGGGCCCTGGCTCGTGAGGTGCCTTGCCCTGCTGGCCGTGGTATCTCCCCCAGCTCACCATCCCTTAGGGAGTGCTGTCTCTCAGCACGCCCTGCCACTCACACCGAGGTTGAGATTTTCCTCTCTCTAAATTTTCCATTTATAGATTATCAGAAACCATGTCAACTGGCCCGTGTTCTTCTTGCCAAATACATTTTGGTTTCATAAGTCTTCATTCTGTCAGGTTGTGGTACAATGAACCAAAAACATCCTGAGAGGTTATTGTCAACTACTGCTGCAATGATCACAATACGACTTCTCTCATCTGCCTGCCCAAACACCTACCTGAGAGTTAGTTCCGTCTCTAGGTCCTATGGGATAACCTCTAAGCCACAATTCCATATAATCATCTCCTTTGTTTTTGCAGAAACGATTTGTAAAAATAAGTGAAAGCATTCATTTTTCTTAACCAACCGCTTTCATTTATTGTAACATAGGCGAAAGAAAAAGGAAATGTAGGAAGTTCATTCTGACTCACATCTGTCATAAAACTTAAGAAACTTCTTAGAAGAAACTTAGCTTAGCAGCTCTGCTGCTCTGGAGGAGCACTTGTGATATGAAGTACACCCTCCAAATACGTTCTTCATCTTCCTGTGACAAGAGATGAAGCTTCTATATAATGTAAGAAAGGTTGCACATTGCACTCTCTAGAAATGTACAACTATGTGTGCTAAAGAGACATTAAAAATCAGGTTGTTCACTGAAGCATGCCACAAAAACAGAGAACCAAAGAGTAACATGCAGATTGGATAGCAGCAGAGTGACTTCTGCCACCCACAACACTGCTGATTACGTATCATATAGAATATATCACCGGAATTTCCCAAAATGACTTTGTTTTTTGAAAATGAGAGGAATCATTTTTCTTTATGTACGTGTGCAGTACTTATTGTAGCTGAATATTAAGTTGCAGTAACCACGATATGATTATATCTGTTATTCTTGCAAGAGGAAAAAACTAGAATGAGAAACTTAAAAGATGGATAAGAATAAGGAAATCAGTCACAGAGAAATAAAAGCTATATAAACAAATTATAGTCAATTTTGAGACTTCCTCAATACATAACTAACTCATAAAAAGCATTATATATGCACATACATATATGCATTTATATATCTCTCTCTCTCAAAATGATACATCAGTCAAAAGAAAATAAGGGATTTTTGAAAGCAGACAGTATCACGCTACAGTAGAAAGTAATATAAATTATCACAAGCAAAAACGAAAGACGGAATCTTAGAAGAAAGTTTGGAAAGTGAGTCATAAAAAAAGATAGAAGCATATTAAAAAAGGAAAGCTATGAGGAATTCAGAGAGTTATCAAGAAGTAATGGAAGATAATTACATCCCAGCATTCTGACATAAGCCTTAAAAACTTCATAGTAAATGCCCTGAAAAATTGCTATGCTTGATCACACTACTACAGGCCCCTATATTCACAAAAAAACCCTTCATCACAATTTTCTCCTCTGGAAACATATTTATTTCCTTTTGGGAAAAATTAACTATTTGCAATAATTTTACTAGGAACGTTTAATCGTATAATGTTAGAACAGACAAGGTTTGAGCAGCTCATTTAATTCTTGAGGAGGTTCTGAAAATCCCCCACGAAGTATAAAATTGTGTAACGTAGCCTTTATTGCGGCCCATGACACTCAGACCGCTTACAGTTTATAATTTATACCAGCTGTCAGGCTGGGCCTAGTCACTTCCACTGGAGTTAGAACTGAAGATAATTTGGCCCATAATTAAATTACAAACCTGAACTTTATAATAATGTAGTACGCAATGTATCCTAAATAGCGCCACAAATCACATCTCCAATATCCTCATAAAGATCCATTTGATGAACTGTATAATGGACTTCTTTACTGATTTTTTTTCCCATCTAGGCAGTATCTTGAAGGAGGTATATTAAATTTCCTCAGTTGAATGAGGGGCTAGCCTAAAATACTTGGTGAGAAATTATTAGCAACATGTAAGCCACAATAAATTGATGAAGCAGACTACTTTCCTACTTCTTACATCCTCATCTTTAGCAGGGTGACTTTGAAAGCTTTAAAAAGGGGAATGGTGCTTTTCAGACTCCAACGACTTCTGAAAGTCCTTAATTTAAATTCTAGCTAGAAAAGAGAGAAAATAAATCCATTGCATGTAAAATTTTGTTTGACATTTCAAAACGCTATGACTGATATAAAATCAGTAACAGGATTGTGACATACGCTATCTTCAGAGATGCCTTTCTCATCTGTACGTTGTTCAGTGACGACAGCTGTACAGCTACACCTGCAGAATCTGCCAAAACCATCTACTTTGCTGTTTTCTTCAGTAACAACTCCCATGTAATAATTAAAAATGAATAAAAGTATTTTAAAGACAAATCTCAGTGAAAGCTTGGCTTCATCTTGAGTCCTTTAATTACATCTTTTTTAAGTGCCTGGAATTTACTGCCATGCATAACTGAAAAAGAGCCCTGGTGTCCTTTGTGTCTCTCTAAAACATGAATATTTTTTAGAACTGGTGCAAGATACATATTGCATCGATACTAAACACTGATGCTTACCATTGTGCAGGTGTGAGCGACCAAGACACCTAGCAATAAAGAATAAAGATCAAAGTCAACAACATTCTGGTTTCCAAAAGTATTTCAGGTGGTAGCAGAAATGAATTGCAAGAAATATGACCATAATATACTTTTTTTTTTTAATGAAAAAGGGAAGAAAACAACTGTTATCAGAAGATACTAGTTCAGAAATTTTTAAGAGATAAGAAATACATGTGCCGAGAAGTCTGACTAGTTCAACTTTACCGAGTCTGTGATCCAAATGGTTCAAAGCTGCCTGACTCTACAGACAATTAAATATACCAGGTAAGACAGCACTGTCTTTAATTATCTGTCCTGTCACAGGTACCTACTGCCACGGAAAATATTCAAAAGTATTAAACAAACAGTAAATAGCACACACGTACTTGTCTGTCAGGGTGCTCAAGAATGATGTAAAACTAGTGTTTTGAGTACTTCCAACTATTCATAGTGCAGTGGGCAGGCCAAGAGATGAGAGTTAGAGCCGGATTTTAAAAAAGAAGCACCATAAGACAAGTAATTCATGCATTCTTAAAGCATCACATGAGTAAAATGATCTTGTCACCAAAAAAGAACCCAAGGGATCTCAAAGAAAATTACTATTTTTAAAGGTTTAGCCTAAATTCATTCCTCAGATTCTCTTTAAGCTGATCCATAACAAACAGAAGTTTTCTTGATGCTGAGTTTAAGCGAAGGAAAAATTCAATCTTCTATGAAAAGACGATTAAACCCAGACCTCCTTTTTGTCACATTTTAGTAGACTCGTAACTGTGTAACTGTCCATAACTAAGTTCATAACTATAACAGCACATCAGAAAATGTCTAATAAATTTTTCCCTTGTACAAGTTCCAGGCTAGTGTGCTATTAGGCTGCAAATTTCTAATTAATTGCTCCCTTTTTCTGATTGATAACCATGATCTTCCAGCACAGGGTTCTAGCTATGAATTTTCATGTTTCCAAGTCTACGCCCCAAAGAGCTAGCAAAGGTGGCTTATGTTAGCATAGTGGCAGTGGCACGGACGAAATGACAATCAAATGTTGCCCAAAAAGCCACAAGAATCCTAGCTATTTGTTCTACAGGAAAAAACATAGTAAATTTTCTTCAATAAAACTTTATTATTTGAACAGAGCATGATTTTTCTCATAACTGCGACATAAATTTGCTCATTTATTAGTATGATAAATTCGTTAACAGCCAAGTTCCTTAGTAAATTTAATTTTACTAGACTAAACTAGATGAACAATTTGAGTTTTTATCTACCTATTATCTTAATAATGGAATAACAGGCTTTGTGAACCACCCATGCTGTGAAAATTAAGTAATATCTTATCCATAGGTTACAAGTAAAGATATTATATGTAATAAATTTAAATTATTAATGATTGCTGTAGTAATATGAAATGCAACTGTTAAAGAGTTCCTTAGATAACAAACAGCATGAATTGTCTCTGCAAGACATGAAGACAGGCTGCATTTTCCCAACTACTTTATTAACTGTTTGAATAAGATGTTAGGAAAGACCTAAGATACATATTCAA